>OU383777.1:70915726-70945726 GCA_910950805.1 Acrocephalus scirpaceus scirpaceus
TATAAAAAATACAACTTGTGTGTGGAGATATATATGTAATTTTATATATTTGATTCATACACACACATATAGATAGATATATAGGCACACACGCACATACAGTTTAAATTTTACTCACCCCCTTTTCTCCTCTATTAAAATTCCGAATGGCTAAGAGGATTTTCTCAATTTAGTCATACTTTTAATCTTCACTGAAATGAGTGATGACTTCTTATAATAAAAAGTTGACAGGCTTACATTGCGCACCGGTGGATTAGTTTCCCTTGGTGATGAGGTTTTCTTTTGTGCGCCGTGTGTCTGTTTGATGGAGGTTTAACAGAAAGCATTTTGGCAGAAATTGGATGCAGCAGGGATCATCTGGAGATGGCTGCTGTTCGATATTAACTGCACACAGTAACTTTTTTTTTTATTTTTTTATTTTTTTTTTTTTATTCTTCAGCCAGGTGACAGAAGCAGCCTAAGCATGTTTTCTCCTACTGAAAGAAATAGAAGCATTTTGGGGGGCGATTATAAAATCCAATGTATGTGTACAATATAAACCTTCTTAAGTTTTGCTTGCTTTTGGCCATTTCTAACAAAAGCATGCAAGTAAGGTGTTCTGTGAGAGAAGTTATCAGACCCAAGAACATCTGCAACATACACCTTTTCCCTTAAAAAATGAAATAACCTCAAGTGAAGAGTTTTTCAGTGTGGGGCTGGGGGTTAGGATGAATTTGCACAGGGTACTGTTATAAAAAATGTGTTTTCTTAGAATGGACATGGACCTAATTATTTCTCGGAAGAAAAAAATCAAATTAATTTTTAGAGATTTTGAAAGTTTCTGCCATGCACTTAGGGGCACAAACAAATGTACTTGCTTTGCAGTATCATCACCAATGCTGCTTTTTAGGTGTGATAAAGGAACCAGACCATCTCAATGTCAATTTGAGAGGGATCCAGTGCTTGCTCTGAACTGCCTTTATGTGCTCTGACAGCCATGTTGCCACCTGACATCCCAATTCTGTAACAACCGCCCCATTAGTTTATAATTCTGTGCCAATAATTGTACAGAACACAAAATTAATCTGTTTCCATGAATCCTGATTAGGACTGAGTAGTCAAAGGAAGCTGTTTTCCATCTCTTCTGAGGGCAAAGCCAAGGTTTGACCAGGCTTTGTTCAGGAGTTGCTACTTCAACAAAATCTGCTTTCCCAAATGTATCTGAAAATATTCCATCCAAGCAATGTGATCTTTCTTAAGACTTTTTAAGTTCAAGCTGTTCTTCCACACTTACATCTGTAAGAACAAGCAGAGAGATTCTGCAAGAATTGTGCCAGAATTGGTCTTTCAGAAAATCTGCCACACAAGTATAACATGAATGCAGTATTGGTTGAACCCAGATACACAAAAAATTCTATGAAAATCAACAGAAATGGCTTAATATGTTTTCAAGTACACCACGCTCATAATGAGTGCTCTTAAAATTTGGGTTTAGGTGTCCAGATATGATTGATTTCAATTTTATTTATTTCTTTAAGGAATTTGTGTCAAGTGCCAAATAGTTACCACTAGAATAATGAGTAGCATCTGAGCACTTTAAGTACTTCAGAATTTCATGTGACACTTTAAAAATGTGGTTTGGGTTTTTTTTCAAACAATAGTTTCAAACAATTTTAGAAAACAATAGTCTCTTTTCTATTGCACTGAACTTTTGAGAACAGGAGCAATATGTTTATAATAGAGATAGGAAAAGCTTAATCTGCACTTACCTCTGGTTCAGACAGCCAGCAGTGACAATCCCGCTTTCCTTGTCAAGTTTCAAGAACTCACAATCCTTAATTTAAACACTTGAGAAATCTATGGAGCCTGTCAGTCTAGTTAATGAAGCCTCCTCCTTCCCCTTTTTTAAACAAAATCTGACTTCCTTTAAAGACCACTTAAGGCATATCTCTGATTATACAAACAGGGTCTGTTCTAGAAGAGTGGAATAATCCAATAATTCCTCCTTTGACTTGTTTCCCTCACCACCCCCAATAGTTCCACTAGAGGAACAGAGCTTCCTCAAAGGTAAGGAACTGGTTCCAAATAAACAACAGATACGTGCTGCTTCCAGCACGAGGACTGTGCAAAACTGAATAAAAGTCGCTGCTTTGATTAGAGAGCTTCTTGATCTTAGGCCACTTAGAACGTTACGGACATGAATTAATATTTCCTTAAATTCTCTTACATATCTATCAAAATATTCCCATTTTTTTAGATGTTTTCACGACTTGCTCAGCATCACACAGCATATATGAGAGCGTTCATATATGATACAAGAGGTGCTGTGCATTCAGCTGTTCAGAAAGTTAGACCAGCTAATTAGACAGACTTTGGCATCTTACCATTGGTTCTCTAGAATAGTTGAAACAAATTATTAAAGAAATCAGCTGTTGAAATAAGATTGATACCTCACTTTTTGTGCTAAATGATGTGAAATATGTACTGACATCTCTTTCTTAATGAATGTACAATCACTATTTGGATAAAGCAGAGTAAATTATTTTACATAGGTTTTGAGACTATATGAAATTGCTTTTTCTCTTTCTATTCTGTATTATAGTCATGGAAATCTAGAAGGAAAAATGTGTGTAGCAAGAACATGAGATCACATAGCTGAGTTGTTTGTATAAGCTGTTGAAATGTGTAAAATTAGTAAATATTAAGAGACAGATTGGCTGCCCATTGGCAACAGTCAACGCTGATAATAATTCCTATGGCTGTCACAATAGAAGAGAAACTTGAGATGAAAAATTTACATCGACATTAATTAATATGTCGTGAACACTAATGACTTCATCATCTGTATGCACTGAGAACAGACAACATGAAATACAGCAGCCATGAAAGGATTTATAACCCTTGATTACTGAGACTGGCATCACATCTGGCAGTGAAATTGTGACCAAACAAGGGTGGAATTGGAGGCAGGAGGGAGGAGCAGAGATTTTGAGAACAAGTTGAGAGCAAACATGAATGACGTGGAGCTATAGAAAGATCTCTTTTTAACACAGAATATCCCAGGTATCTTGAATATGTCATGGGGATGGTAAGCTGGTCAGAAGGTCAAAGAAGATTCCTTTAAATGCTGAGAGAAGGCAGCAGAAAATGAAGGATGTGAGTGTCAAATTTCTGTAGTGAAACCATGCAGGGACAGACTTCTTGGAAGTGGAGGGAGATGGGTGACAGAGCAGTGGAGTCAAAAGATGGAAGCCTGAGTAGAAAATGGTGGCTCAACAGGACAGGAATAACAGCAAAACAACAGTGTTGTCTACTATGACGAAAATTTGGAAGGAAGAAGCAAAACAAGTCATTTTAGTGATCTGAAGTTTAAAATAATAAGGCTGCTAAAAGATCACATCAGGATGAAAGACAAATACAGGATGATAGCAGTTAAGAGCAGAGAAGGAGGTTTCTGAATTAGTAAAGTAAATATGGTTCCATCTCTTATGTGAAGATCAGCCAAAAGGTTTTCATCTTGTCTTAGGAGGTATCCAGAAATTCTCATTTAAAATACCTTTGATGAAAGCCCTTGGACTTATCACTTGGTTTCTAAGTGTGTGATAAAAACTCCAATTTAATACCATAAGACAGAGTAAATATTGTCTTTTTCATGTATAGGACTGTCATCGTAGACTTGGACATTAGATGCTTTTACTGAGGCTTTGGAAACTTGGCTTCTGAGTGCATTGTATTTATAAAGCTGTAGAACTCTTTCATCTAGATGTGTAGCTTGATGTCTGTTTTAATTTTCAGAGAACTCATCCTGAAGGATTTTCAGTTCAGTAAATGTTGTTGATAGGGATTTTCTATTCGTGCGCTGCATGTACAAAGCCCAAATCTTTAGACTTTTTAGAAAAACATTAGTATATTTTTGTATCAAATATGAAATGGTTGAGCTATCCTTAAATTGGAGCAATTTTCATCTCACTGAAATTCATCATTATCACACCTCCTGGAAACTGAGAATACTTCAGGCTGTGGGCTGGAGATAGCTGCAGACATTCTGGTGTAAAAAAAGTTTGCCCAGTATAAAGCAATAGCTTTACCTGCATGCCAGAAGGTGTATTTGTGGTACCAAGATCACAGCTGAAAAACAGTTATGAATTTCCAGCTTAGACTGAAATTAAAAGAAAACTTGTCACTTACCAGAAATGTTGTTTTTTATCCAGCCCCTAGGAAAGATTGTTTTAGGAGCATGTCTTTTCATTCAATCTCATTTACCTTATCACTGTCTTTTAGAACTGTTTTTCCCAGTCACTTGATATTCAGCATTCTGTTAGCATTTGTCAGTCACATTTTAACTATTTCTTTTCCAGACTGTATTAGAGTGTGGAAAGGATACAAATAAAATTTATCCTTGGAAGAGTTCACAGTTAAGAAGCCTGAAGTTGTAGGTGTGGATGTATCTCTCAACAAAACTTGTAACAATTAGGGTGAAACCCCAAAGCCCTGGTGCAAACTGCTGTCCTAATGTCCTTGGGTCGATTGATGCAGACAGGTCCAGGAGAGTGAGGATGAAAGTCTGCTCTTTGCCCAGAAACAGCAGTTCACTGACCATCAGTCTCACAAATGCCATTTCTCTCTCCACATGCTGACCTGAAATCCAGATTGTGCTGGCCTGGTGTATCGATTCCAGTTTTCTCTCTGGCTAAACTCGCTTTGAGCATAGTCCAAAGTGAAAGGTTTGAAGCTGACTGGTTGCTAATGTGATGCAGTTTCTTCCTCCAGGAAAGAAAGGGACCTGCCCTGAAAGCGCAATTGATTAATTTAGCCAAGAGAAACATAGCTGCTCAGGATAAGTAATGCCACAGCTCAGAGCCAGAAGCCAGGACGAAACAACATTTAAGTTTCCACTGCTTGTGGAGACATAAATTTGATTTCCGTAATGAGGGCCAAGGCATTTGTTGATCGGCAGGCAGGGACTAAATCTCTGTGATGTGTGGACACAGCCCTTGACAGGGACACACCTCAACTCCTGGAAGGGCTCTGTGTTTGCATGAATCTGGGGCCTTAAACCAGGCCTAGGAAGGAAATTCTTGATCCCATCACTTCAGCTCCTGGAAGGGCTCTGTGTTTGCATGAATCCAGGACCTTAAACCAGGCTTAGGAAAAAACTTCTTGATCCCATTGCTTCAGCTCCTGGAAGGGCCCTGTGTTTGAATGAATCCAGGATTTTAAACCAGGCTCAGGAAGGAAATCCTGGATCCCAGCACCTCAGCTCCTGGAAGGGCTCTGTGTTTGTATGAATCCAGGGTCTTAAACCAGGCCTAGGAAGGAAGTTCTTGATCCCAGCACTTCAGCTCCTGGAAGGGCTCTGTGTTTGTCATTACTTTATTAGGGACGGCGATTATAATGACATGAGACTCTCAGGCTCAGTAGCAGAATAAGAGCAAATTTATTCTTCCAAGCCATCTTTCATAGACATTTCTGAGAGTAAAGTTTCATTGGCCAGCAAACCACCACAGACCATCACTGGACAGTCAGGAACAACACCCCTCAATGGTTTCTTGCAAGTAAACAACAGGGAGACAACACCTACAAAGGTTGTTTTCCTTCTCCAGGGACTGGGTGGTGTTCCTCCTCACAACTTCCCAAGCCACAATTTCTCAGCCCTGTGTGAGAAAGTTATGTGACTTAGTTTCACACGGACACTGTGCTACTGCTGCCTGATTTCTCACATTCAGCACCCACATGTGTTTGCATGAATCTGAGATCTTAAACCAGGCCCAGGAAGAAAGTTCATGATCCCATCACTTCAGCTCCTGGAAAGTCCCTGTGTTTGCATGAATCCAGGGTCTTAAACCAGGCCTAGGAAGGAAGTTCTTGATCCCAGCACCTCAGCTCCTGGAAGGGCTCTGTGTTTGTATGAATCCAGGGTCTTAAACCAGGCCTAGGAGGGAAATTCTTGGTCCCAGTCCCTCAGCTCCCGGAAGAGCCCTGTGTTTGAATGAATCCAGGATCTTAAACCAGGCCCAGGAAGAAAGCTCTCGATCCCAGCTGATGATGGGGAGATGGAATCCTGACCCACACATCACACACTGGGCATGGCTGTGTGTCCAACAGGGGCAGCTGACTCAGGCACACATGAGACCCCCTGAGCCAAAGTTCCTGACTTACAGCCAGTGCTCCTGCTGCAGACAGTGGTGTAAGAGAGATGTGAGTCAATGCAGAGCTTGGCTCCGTGTATTTCACATACATATTTAAAGCAGCGTGGCTTTGCACGGTGCTTCCTAGCTTTATTACATGAATACATATGTTCCTGCTGATGTAATTCTCTTGAAAGGTATAAATAATGGATATTCTTCATAAGCAGTTGACCCCCTGGAAAGACTGAAATCAGAGAGAGGGAGTTTGAACTACCTCGCTGCAATTCAGCTCGCACCTGCACTCAAAGTCACTGGATAAAAGTCAGTTAGAGGAATTCCTGTAATGTGTCATTGCCTGCTGCCTCCAGTGTCACTCTGGTCACTAGCACCAAGGAGTCTATTAGATGGAAAAGACAGGGGGAGAAAAACAGTGGAAGTAATACAGCTTGTTAAACTGCCGCCGTTCGAGTCATTGGGGGCACTTTTATTCTATTTTATTTTAACCAAGGACAATCGTTTTCCGACAGACGGGGCCTTTAGCATCTAAACTCCTCCTTTTCCACAGCCAGTTGCAAGAATAAAGGAAACAATTCTCAAATATTGTCAGTTCTGAAGTGGTCTTATCCTTTGTGATTCAAAGACTGCCAAACTGGAGACCAAACAAGTTCCCTCAAAGTCCTTATTCCACTGAAGTGCAATATAGAAAAAAATGCGTGAAAACAGCAGCAAGGCCTTAGTTTTCAAAAGGCTCAGAGATTTCACAGAAATAAAAAACATCACAAAAAGCTGAATCTTGTACACTGTCCTACCAATGTGTCTTATCTGCACAGTGGTAACTGCTTCCTGTCTGCAGATGTGGGGATTGCCTTGCCAAAAAAAAGCTGTTGTTTCACTTTTGGGAAGATTGTGCTTGGACATGGTTTGAGTGGACTGGCTAGGGTTGGACACATGGAAAAAAAACCCTAGAAAAACAAAAAAAAAAACCCCTAAAAAACCAAAGAAAAAACAACAAAACAAAAAATTAAAAACACACAAAAAAAGAAAACCCACAAAAAACCCACAAACCAAGCCATCTATAACATTTTTTTCTTTTATTTGAAAAGAAAATTCAGCTTTTATTCCTCCCAACTAATTTGAATTTTTCAGCTTTCCCATCCCATAGGCACCACACCTTTTAATACTACAAAGTAGTATAACACAAGCTACTGGTTCAGCAGCAAAGCAAGCAAATTAGACCTTTGTCTCTCCTCATCCCCCAAAAAACTTAATACAGATCTGTTTAGAAGGAATACAGTTCGATTTTTGTATTTTGCTGTGATAAAGTCTGACATTTTTAAAAAAGCATTGGTGTCAACGGAGTATTAGTCTGGATTTTCACCTTTGTAAATGAGATGAGACTCCAGCCTGCTGTATCTGGTATAATTTCCCCCCTCCCCATGGTAAGTTATAGTATAAACATATCCTGCTTCTTTCATACAGCCACCTGCCATTTCTGCTTTATTGCTGCCAGAAGGTTTAAAGGCATGCTTTTAAATATCTTGAAAGTTTCCTGTGGATAAGAAAAGGTGGTTTTAGCACTTTTAAGTAAACAGTGACACACAAACATCACAAATCACGCTTTTTGATAGAATCTACATTAGCTACATGAAGCATGAGGGACATGACTGTGGGGGGAAGAGGGAAAAAAAAAAATTCCTCAGTTTCTGGCAGGGAAACCTAGCAAAAATTAGTTGCAAAATGTGGGCTGGATATCTACTGCTATATATCGAAACAATCAACCCAGAATTTGAAACAGTCTTTGTATGTCTTTTGTCTGGGTAACAGTCTTTGGGCAGTCCTGCAGGTGGGACAGATGGTTCTGCAGCAGATAACTCATACTTGTGAGCATTTTCATCTGTTCAAATTCACAACTTGAAGGAGAAAAATACCTGTTGATGTCCAGGAGGACACAAAAAATCTCTGTAATGTGCACACTTGGAGTTTAATTTCTGAAATTTTACTGCTATTTCTAGACAACTGACATATTGAGACTGAAAAATCATTGATGTGTGTTTAAACTCTTTCATACAAAACAAGTCCATTCAAAGGGCAGCAAATTAAAGCATTGGTGACCCAAAGAGAGAATGTTTGTTATAAATCATGAGTACAGTGCATGGATTCAGACTTTAAAAGTAACCTCCTGGTTGGGTATCTAAAAATACATATTCTCTGTCAAGAATCACAAGCTTTGGGATGTCAGCAGAGCACCAGATGCATGTTGTACACAAAGCCCAAACTGACAAGTGACAAATTTATGGCCTCAGTGTTTCAAATATTTCCTGAAAGTGTACAAAGAACAAAATTAAATTTGCCTCTTTGAAGAGAAAGAGAGTGGTGTGCACCACACCAAAGAGAATATTCAGAGCGAAGGACTCAAAGCACATTTAGTTTTCTCTCTGTCCATTTGAGAGTTTTCTGTGAGGAGCTTCCTATTTCTAATGGTGTCTTTCAGTGGTTTTGATTAAGAATATTTTAGCCTATGAAATATATACATTCTGATCTCTACTATTTTGGTTGAGGTTCCTCTGGTTGGGATTTTATTCAGAATTGATTTGACTAGCTGAATAAAGCAGGATAGTTACTGCTTCTGAATGACATGACTAAAATGTTATAAGCTGAGGATGAATGCCATGTTTCTGTACTGAGGCAAGATTCTTGTGCCTTTAGCGAAGGCAAAACATTCCTGGAAGTTTTACTGGAAAAGTGTCTCTGCTTTTTTGTTGAGAAGACCTCTGCTGGACTAGTAGATCCAGTGTGGAGTATTACACTCAGAGATAAAAGCAGATTGGACTAAATCAGCATAAAAGGGGGAAGAATTTGTTCCTCTCGTTTGATGTTCAATCTGAGTCAACTGTGGAGTGCTGCCAAGGGTTCCATGTCTGTCCACTTGCTACTCCTGCCTCATTCACATCTGATCCAATGCCCAGGAGGCTCAGAATTGAGTTGGTTGATGGAAAAACTAGCCCATCAAACCAAACATCGTGAAGGTATGTGACTCACTGATGCTGCCCTGAAGGAAAAGTTGGGAGCACAGCAGTGTGGAACGGCCAGAGAAGGCTCTCACAGCAGCAGTCTTCAGCCATGCCAAATTAATTCAGCATTAAATCTGTGCTCTGAGGCTGCAGGTCTCTGGGTACCAGAGCCATCCATACTGCACCCTCCACCCTCCCTGATTCACAGCCCTTCACACATCCACTCCTTTCCATTGTTTTCTTGATCCTTGCTGGAGTCATCCATTTTAGCTTCATAACCCTGTGGAAAGCTATCAGGATGGTTTTTTCTAAGCATTTTTTTCTGTGCTTTTTAAGCCACCCAATGGGTATGTGTGCTGACACATGCTGAGGGAAGATCTGGGGATGAGGTAGTGAGGAGAAGGCAAAAAGGGGAGATTTTAGCAACACTGAGCTGTTAGAAACTCTGTAAGAGGAGCCCAAATTTGGGCATTCTGAAAATCAGAAAGTAAAATGCCCATTTCCAATGCATAAAGTCACTACATAGCAGTAACAATTTCTTCTTCACAAAAGCTCAAAAAGGTAGGGGAGAGAAACCAAGAAAAACATGGCTTAGTTTACTTCAAAGGGGATTTTTAAAGGATGGATGGATGGATGGATGGATGGATGGATGGATGGATGGATGGACAGACAGAAAAGGGTTTTGGCTATGTGTCTTGACCCAATTTAATTAAACACTTGGTGATGTTCTCAGCAATGCTACTCCCTCTTGCAGTCATGTCAGTTAGATCATCTCCTGTGGTCTTTTCCACTCCACACGTGGATAACTCAAGCACAACTGTTTTATCACAAGTTCAAAGAGATAAAATTAATTTTTCAGATATCAAGCTAGACAGTTTAATTCATAGAAATGTATTCAGAGCAGCAAAATACAAAGATCGAGCTGTCCATCTGTAATTCACGCAGCATTTGCTCATATAACTCATTCATCTGGACAATTTACAAAATTGGCCTGTCTGCAATCCTATTTGCATGATAACAACAGCTGACAAAAGTTCTGGGAGCAGGAAGGATGGCTCAGTGATGAAGGCCTGGAGCTAAGCTAGGCAGTCAGAACCAGACCTTCTCATGGGGTGAAAAAGAATATTTTGCACGAAGAACAAGTGGATACATCCAATGCCAAGAGTCGAAACCTGCCCTTCCTATACTCAGGAGGCCTTAAAAAGCACCATTTGATTTGGGGAGAGGACCTGAAGCTGGGAGGCAGAAGGCATAAGAGGTTCTGCCTGCTGGGTCAGAAAAGTGCCCACAGCCCCAAACCAGCCCCAAACCCAACCCTAATTTCTGTTTCCTTGTCCAGTTCCCTCTTGAGCCCTAGGGGCTGCAACAGAGGCTTGAGAACAACGAGATGGAGAGGGTGAAAATTCCTTCTGCTGACTTTCCTATCAAAACAACAGTTTTGGGAAACTGCAGCCTCAGCCAGGGGCCCAAACCTTTAATATTTAAATGACAACATTTAAATACCAATATTTAAATGACAATCTTCTTTTTATTTACATGGATCTACCATTAATTTGCACAAGAGTAAATCAGGGAAATTTAGGTTAGGGATAGATTTTTCAAGCTGTCATAAAAAAAATATTATGAGGAGATTGAGATATGTCTCCAATGGAGGAGGTAGAATATTTATCTTTAACGGGAAAATGTTGGGTTTGCAAGTTTTTTTCTTTTTTTTTTCCCTCCCCTGTATCTTCAAAAGAAAAAAGGAGAAATTTCCAGCTATAAAAGGTATTTGTCAAGAACAGCCACCGGCCAGCACCACAAATGAGCAACTCCAGTGTGAAAACACTTTCAAAGTTCTAAATGAGTTGTCCCTGTGGTAATAAAGAAAGGCTGTTTTACAGCATGACAGTATGTAAGACAGCATTGTCAGCTATAGTTTATTTAAAGCACAAGGCCTGTAACAGGAAAATAATGACTTTAATAAAATTTACTATTGACTTTGTAGGCTAAAATCTTTCTGTCATCAGGAATACAGAAAAACAACCTGCCTGAAAGCCCTTCACTTAAATATATTCCTTTAATATTTCAAAGCAACTTGTGAATTTTTTTTTTTAATATACATGCTACTTCAAAAGATACTGTAGTGGGGTGGAAATTAGTATTTTTAATAGAAAGTTGGAATTGCTTACATAAGGGAAAAACTGGTAATGACCTATGACACTGTCTACTGAAAGCAACATTTGAGGAAGCTGCAAAAGCAGTTAATGCAATTCCTTGAAAAGCTGTATAAAGCTATGTCACAAATGAATGATTTATAAATTACTGAACGTCCTTCTCATCTAGAGGATATCTTTTAATCATGCGCTGTAGTTTTCTCCGAGTGAACTCCAAAGAGCCCCGCTGCAGAGACACACAGAAATCTGCAGCATGTTAACAAGGTTGGGGTCATTCCAAAGAATTGTGGGTGGGGGGAGCAACAAAATAAAAAAATCCTCACATTCGGCGTGATTTCGCTTTCGAACCAATTTGATTAAATGCACTGTGGCTTGCTGGTAGGGTGTGAAAGGTCACGCCTTTTATATGAAAAGCTGCAGAATTTTCATTCCTTTAATGTTTTTTTTACATAGTTAAAATAAACTGTGGTAAAAAGTTTCCCAACCGCGTGTGACAGCTCAATTTAGAGGTGAAACCTTTTAATAAAATCTCCTGAAATGAATGCTTTGGTTTATGCACTCTGTTTGTGTTTCCCACTGGAGTGTTTAGCATTGTGAAGCCGTGGTTTCTTTCTTTACTGCTGCAGAGCAGCACCACGGAGGAGAGTCTGGAGCTTTGGAAAAGGGAAGATGCAGCTTAGCTGCGGTAAAATTGTTGATGGAGGAATCTTAATTTACAGGGAAAATGCTTTCCTCTTGACTTTAAAAAAATGCTATTGTGCATTAATTTACATTGCAGATAATTAATTAAAAATGAAGAAAAATATTCCACAGAGGCTTTTTAGAAAGGACTCTGGGGTCCAGAAATAGTATTAAGAGGGGAACCAATTAAAGATTTATCTGAGGATGAATAATTTTGCTAGGACTTTGGCAGTGGAACTGGCTGAAGTCACATTTGTTGTAGCTTTGCCTTGTTCCATGCACATCCATAAAATCCTTCTTATGTTTGCTAAGGGACAGACATATCAAGGAAGAGATAATCTTTCCATAAGAAAGCATGGTGCCTGTCTTCCCTAATATGCTGCCTAAGTACCACCCTAAAAAACAAAAAGTGGCAGTATGTTTCCTAAACACCCAAAATTTAAACATGCATTTCATAGAAAATGTAGTTCAATCCCGAGTTCAGAAATGCAGAGTTCATGCACTGCTTGAGAACCAGGATGGCAACAATGGTGAGGATCAGAGCAGGACCAAGTCTGAGAGAAACCATCTCTTGTTTGAGGTTGAATTTTACTGATTTATACTGAACCATACTGGCTCAGACTCTCCATACACATTTTTGAGAGCTGCCAAGAACCAAACATCCAATAAAATATAAATCACTGGGAGGAAATACCCCATTGGATGAATTCTGTGCAGTCCCCAAAACCACAGTCCTGCCAAGGTGTTGTTGGTTGTAAAGGAATTGCTATTTTAGCCTTCCATAGTGGCTTGAGAAGGTTTTAGTGCTCAGTTTTTATGTATACAGTTGCATGATGTATTGTTTATCTTTCTTCCTGGGTTTCTGCAGCTGGAAATATGGTTCTTCTTGATATTTTGTGGTAGCCTTTCCTAATTTCACACAAAATTTCATTAATTTTTGTTGCCACAGTCACATACTGGTCCAGAGTTAGAGTCATCTTTGTCTATTGCCCTCATTTGGCAGCTGTCACCAAGATTTTTGGGGTTTTCTCCAGTGTAATGTCAGAAGAGAGACTCTAAAAATATTTGGGATTTTATACATCTATTTGTAAATATCAAGGTCACTAGGAATGAATTACTACTCCTAAGTGCTCAGCTGGCTTTGGCCCTGTAAAGAGTGTAGGAACCAGAAAAGTCACAAAACCTTATTTTTGTATTACCACTCAGAGACTCAAACGTAAGAGGAAATGTGTGCTACTGCTTACAACTATTTAACCAAACCTTTTCAATAAACTGTAAAATACTGTGCAGATTTTCTGGGTGTCAAAGGAGGGAAAAGGGAGACTAAAAATCCTCTCCTAAGATGGACACTTAAGGTGTTACTCCTTCACTTCCATCCACTTTAATCCCCCTCTGAAGCCATGGCACTAAGGACTCAGCTTAGGAGTGACCTGATGTAAATGATGTGCTTCCACTTGATCTGTTGCAGGAATAGACCTCAGGCCTGATATTTAAATTGGTATTTCACTTACTTCTGAAATAAGATGTTGAATCCATTTTTAAAAGACCCACTTTTCAAGCCACATCAGCCCTCGGAAATTTCTGCCTTCTTTAGTAAGAAATGCTGAGAGCTCATTGCTTGGAGAAAAAATCAGGACTAAAGAACCTCAGCCTAAGTTTTGGAGCGTGTCTTAGACTCAAACTTTTCAAAGTCTATCCCTTACATTTTATTCAAACTGCAAGAGGATAGTTTTATTAATTTCAGCTGGAGGTTATTTTGCCTTTCATCTTATTTTTCAAGGCATGTATGAGCAGAGGGAAAGGCTTCAAATCTATAGCTCATCAACTTTAAGAACTTTTTTTTTTGTTTTAAAGCAGGATTCATATAATGTAGAACACAGGACATTTATTCATTAAACTCTTCCCTGGGGTCCCAGAAACTCCAGCCTTCCTACCATACACTGGGTAGAGGGAGGCAGATCAAGCAAGACAAGGGAAAAAACCCAATCATTTTCAAGAAGACCTTATTATCTTTTAAGCCTTTTAGGGGTGTATCTACTTCATTCTGTGGTTGTTCTCTTTGCACTTTCCTGACATTGCTTTGCTGCTCAGTAAAGACAGCAGCAATTATGAACTTTCATTCATTATAAATTATGAAGCAGAAAACATATCATGTCCAAAATAAAAATGAACATCACTCGACAAAAGTGTGCCTTGTAAATAGTTTTTTTCTAATGGTCAACCAAAAATAAAACTTAGTCCTGGGAGGTGAAATAGGATGTCCTGGCCCCTTCTATTCATACCTTCAAAGCCTGAAAAATAACTAATGGCTTTATGTCATCATATCTGCATGTGAGACATCTGAATTTTCTAAGATACTGGGTGGCTTAATTCAAGTACATATGATCCTTAAATGTTTTCTGCTCTGAGTGATCACACAGGTAATTAAGGAGATACTGAGACAAAGGCTTTGCTGGACCTCATGAAAAATAAGTTAGGAATGAGAAAGTCAGGGTCAGCCTTCACTGCAGGAACCATGAGATGGTGGAACCAAAAATTCTGAGGGGGGAATGAGGAAAAAAAAGCAACATCACAGCACCGGGTTTCTAACAAGCAGGTTTTGCCCTTTGCAGAGATCTGTTTGGAGAAATCCTTTGGGATGTGGTCCATGAGAGAAGAAAGGTTCAGGGAAGCTAGTTAATTTTGCAGAGTCACTTCTACCAAGCTCAAGAACAGTCCATCCCAAAGTTCAGAAAATCAAGTCAAGGTGACAGGAGATCTGCATGAATTAAAAAGAAGATAAAACTCATTAAGTTCAAACATGAGAGGGAAGAATAGGGGAGGTGAAAGGAATATCAGAAGGAATGCACAGACTCAAGTATGCCAGGATGGAAAAGCCAAAGCCTAATTGGAGCTGAATATGGGTATATTAAAAGTGAAAGGAAAAGCAGTGAAAATGTGGTCCTGATGCTGAATGAGTCAGGAGACTGGTGACAGGGTTTATAGAAAAGGCTGAGGCCTTCAGTGCCCTGGTCTTGACTGGCAAGACCTCACTTCAGGAATCCCAGACCTCTGAGATGTGTGGGAAGGCCTGGAACAATCCTGATTTACCCTCAAGGAAGGCGATGGGGGGGGCATTGTTAAGGTGTGTTCGAAAAATCCAGGTATCTACAACTCCATGGTGCCTGATGAGATGCACAAGAACCAAGACAAAGGCTTCAGCCAAAGCCACCTTGAGTTTTTTAGGCTGTTCCCCACAATGGGGTGAGAGGGGTTTTTAAAGCACTAAAACTTGCTCATAGCCATTGAATTGTTGGAACAGCACAATGTACAGAAGTTTTTGTTTGATGGTAACATTTCCAAACATGGATTCAGAGCAGTTCAAGCTGTAGCTGTGCCTGCCTTTGCCCTGTGCTGTATCCTGTGTGGAAACAACTCCAACCTGTAAACAGAGATGCCCTAAAATTTTTAACATCACATCTTCTTGTAACTGTTTGGTTACAGCTGTCTATAGTGAACCCACAAACTGCAGAGGAAAGTTGTTTTCAGGAAAATCCTACTTGCCTAGATCATCTTTGAGAAAATCTATTTTTCAGTAGGTGTGCTTGCTGCCTTTTTATTTCTCTGAATCTGTTTTGCAACTGAATAATAAGCCAAAAAATGTTGATTCCATTGTGTTCTACAATCTCAATGACCAAAGCATAATGCATTCCTTTTTCCCTCAAACCATTTAAGAGCCAGGTAATTTGAACAATTCTAGCATCTTCCTTGCTTTTGTACTCACACAGTAAAACCTAAAATTATGCACAAGATTCATCAAAGCTGAGCTGTGTTGCTAAGAAGTGTGTAACTCAGATATAGAATGAGCCATTTAAAGAAGTTATTGATGCCAACATTAAATTTACAATTATTCATAAAAGAAAACCATTTGAAGAATTCCCCATGCTGCAAGTACACAAAATAGTTTGCTACGCATAAGAAGTTACATTTATTAATAGCCTTTTTTGCCAGAATCTCATTTCACCAAAGGAAACTTCATCCTCCAATGGGAATAGGAATCACATGAACGTCACAGATGCTACAAGTTTATTCACCATAACAAAAAAAGACTCCGAACTATCTGATAAAAATGATGCTTCAAAGTAGGCAGCTGTCTAGAATGTAGGACACAAGAAAACTTGGATGTAAAAGACTTTTTAAATTAATGAACATTATTAACTACACCTTTTTTCCTCCCTTTGGGTTCATACATACTGCTAGAAAAGTTTCATGCAGATCTTGTTTCTGTGACATTTCATTTATGTTACATATGCTGTCAAAAATTCTTTATTGATGATGTTCACTTATTCTCTTGCATAGTATATAGAGATCTCATATCTAGGTCCTTAGCTTTTCAGCCAATGGGGCTACTACCCTATTTAGAAACTTTTCCAGAAATATCATGTTTATGCTGAATACAGTTTTCATGTGGCCCTAGGGATGGGCCACCATCAC
Source organism: Acrocephalus scirpaceus scirpaceus (assembly GCA_910950805.1). Taxonomy (NCBI): domain Eukaryota; kingdom Metazoa; phylum Chordata; class Aves; order Passeriformes; family Sylviidae; genus Acrocephalus; species Acrocephalus scirpaceus. The sequence continues at coordinate 70,932,155 of OU383777.1, forward strand.
AACCTCCCTTTTTTTTTTCAAAGAAATCTCTGTGTGTTTGTCAAAGTGTTCTAGGAATAAGGAATTCATAGTTTCTGCTTTGAAGTAGTCGTTCCATAGCAGGCTTGAACCTTTTGAATGTAACCAGCTTCTAATTTCCTTTGCTGGCCTGGAGTATGTTCAGGCATCTTCTGTCCATGGCAGGGTCACAAATACCTCAAGAGACCCAGAACCCCACTTTCCTTAATTTTCATGGTCCATACAAAGCATTCAGGATCAGAGACTAAAACCATTGGAAAAAGACAGAAAATATGGCTCTGGGGTAGTATAAAAAGGTACCTCTGTAAAGTTAGAACAGTCTTTCCAATATGTGTTCACATCATTTAGTGATATACTTGTGCTTAGAAAAATACAGCTCTGTGGTTCTGCAGTGGTCATCTATGAGTATTCAATTAAGGAAATTGTGCCTTCAAAATATGTACATCTAAAAAATTCAGAACTAATGAGTAGCACAGCATAATAAATGAAAATCTGACATTTGGTAAACTTTGGTTGTGGTTTATTGCCAACACAGGCAGTAAGGAGCCATAGCCTGTGCTCTGATTTTCTATCAGTGGTTCAATTCCATTAAGCTTGTTCCTAGATAAAGTCCATTAAGGATGCTCCTAAAGATATCCCAGTTTAGTTTCATCTGAAGGGAATAAATTTCTGTGGTTGGAGACCTCACCATCGTGTAAACCATGAGGGGCGTGGACTTGGATTTCCATGTCAACCCATTGGCCAAAGCCAATAATGCAGATGCACCAAGACACAGTTCAGGGCTTTAGATATCTCCCATTGCATCAGGAGCTGCTGCTTTTGTCTGATTTGAGGTCCTTCAGTCTGCAGTTAGGGGAACCTTGACACACTCGTGCTGACCTTCATGGCTCTAATTTGGGCCTTTGGGTGCTTGTGACCTAAAAAAGCTGCCTGTGAATGCTCTGTGCTCAGAAGGAATCCCTGACTTGTGTTTGTAGTGGTATTCATAGTCCAACAGTAGTACTGTCAGGTCAATTCTCTGCTTTTACATTAAGCATATATTTCCTTCCTTCTTGCACTACCATCTCCATAACAACTCGTCCTCAGCCTATTCCAGGACTTAGCCAGGCTGCTTAAAGGGCGGTCAGACAGACTTATTTTGCCAGGCATGTCCATTTTATTTACTGTCTCATTCAAAATAAGCCCCTTCTCTTTTTTTTTTTTTTTTTTTTTTAATCCCAATATCAGTTTTACCCACCAGGTCAGGCTGCTCTAAGGCCTCCATTCGAACAACTCACATGAAGATGAAAATGGCAGAGCAGGCATATGAATCTGGCTTCTCACAGCAGATGGATGTCTTAACTACTGACTCTTCTGAAATGAATGAACTCTGTTCTCCTCTTCTTCTTCCCACTCTCGCTGGAAATTAAAATCTGGACCTGTGAAATTTTTTCCAATTAAAGTTTCAATGATTTTGGCATGTTCTAACAAAACCATTGCATCAAAAATGCCTTATACATAATTGGTTGAGCCAACAGATGTCACATTATGGCTTAAGCCCTCCTGAGCAATAAGGATCAGAAAGTGGCATTTTTAATAAAAGAGCTTTTTCGTCAGTAAACCCGAGACATGACCAGTAGATAGATTAATGTCTGTGTGCATCCAAGTTGCCCACAGATGGTAGAATAATCTTGGACTGGTTTTCTTGGGCAATGACTTGAGATTTTCTTCATGAAACATTTTTCTAAAAGCCATTAAGGTCTGTCAGATTAAAATAAAATCTGCAATGCCTTGAGGAGTCAGCAAAAAAACCCACAAAATTATAAAATTAATTCCTGTTTATATGTCAAGCTCAATTCTAACTTTGTTTTCAAAATATAACCAGTAGCTAATTTTCCAGTAACCACTCTTATAGGCACTTAATGAAAACCCATTGTGTAATTACAATAATATTTCCAATATATGCTTATCTAACATTTTCATGTATCTTACCACACTTTCAAATCATTTGTTGATCTAAACCTAAACCTAAATAAATAACACATTATGTCCAAGGACGCGTTTGGTCATTTGATGTCATAGTTTTGAGAAATGTCACTTATGTTTGGGAAGCAAAAGAGGGTACCCTGCCTCTCATTGTCTTTGAGCAGATATTTACTCTATTGTACAGCCATGTGTACAGTCATTCCCCATAGGATTTCAGACCATTTTCCTTTTTGGCTGTTCCTACCCCGACATGCTGCGTGCCAATTCAACCTTGTTCTATTTGCATCCATGTGATAGGATTGATCATGCAGTAAGTGTGTTCCCATCGTGGAGTAATTTTTATAGGGCTAACCATTGTGCTGTGCTAAACTCATCTGAGAGCCAGAGAAGGAAAAATCCTCCATGATTTCGCTCGCCAGTCATGCCAAAGAATTAATTCTGAAAACTAAATTAATTTACATAAACCCCATCTCTCCCTGCTATTTTTTGTGATCAGCATTAGATTATTTGTTATACTCTGTTGTCAGATGTCACTGGCAATGTACCAGCATCAGAGTGGCTCTGCTTCCAGCAGAAGGAAGTTGGGTAACCTTGACAAATTTTCCTTGGTTGCCTTTACAAGAATTACATGCTACTATGGCCAGAACAAGCAGTGAGCTGTGATATATTTTGTTGGAGGCTTTGATGTCTATCCTCATCCAGAATAGGAGGTAGCAGATGATTTTTGCAAGCTACATATTTAATATGTCTAAAATACATGCTGTCTTATTTGCATGTATATATATTAGGCTGTATACACAGACCAAAAGTGATGTTTGTGAAAGCCTCAAAAACAAAGAAAAGAGAGTTGGAGAAGGTGGAAGAGTTTTCTAATGTAAGTGGAAAAAGCCATCAGATAACCTGAGGAATGATGGTAGGTGTCTGAAACATGACCCAGAATGCTCAGAGGATCCGAATTGAAGCAGGAGAATTTTCTAAAATTTAGAAATTTTAGTTTCTTCTTCGAGCAAGAATTCAACAAGCTTCTAGCACAGAGATAGATAACACACTCAGAGTCTTCTCCTAAAGAGAGCTGTAGCATGTCTAAGACTCACAGGAGATAAAATCTCACCACCTCCCATTCAGGATGATGACAGGGAAGAACAGGAGGATGAAGACCAGAATGACCACTGTGCAGTTTTTGCAGCTTCACTTGGCACGTGAGAGTGTCCAAAACCCTCTTCTCACCTTATTTCCCCCAGCCTGCAGTTCACCCAACCAGGAGGACATTTTCCCTTCCATGGTGAGGTTTTATTTCCTCTCAAAATTCAAGCCTCGATGAAAAAGTCTCCCCTCCAAAAGCTCAGTCAAAACCAATGCCTTTCAAGAGAAAGTGATTTCAGCTTCATTAAGGAGTGGAGGTGGTTTTTTTTAAAGGAAAAACGTTGAGTTGAAAAACTAGCAGCCAGCTCTAGATCATACCACTTGTGAGCTGCAATGCAGTCGTGTAGTGCTTAAAAGCTAATTGCTCATAAAGCTGAACACTCCTTCACATGTACTACTGCCACATCCTTCACCAAACCTCAAAAGGGGCTTGGAACTGAAGATGGCCTCTAAACTCTTAAACTGTTCTTTCCCTGCTCAGATTTCTCTACAGTCTGCACAGGAGAGTTAATATATTTCTCCAACTGACAGCAAAGACTGAGCCAAAGTCTCCTCCTTCTCTTGATTTACAGGAATATAATAATTCTCAAGTCAACTGAGCTAAAACTGGTGTAAACAAGAAGAACCAGGCCCCCAGGAACAGGAGTACTGCAGGAGCAGTCATCACTTTTAAAACATGGCAAGGTTTCAGAAAAGCACTGCAGATGCTTTGGCTCTGTCCCTCATTCAAGCTGAGCATTGCTTTTTGCTGCTGCACTTTGCTTATTTCTACCAAGTCTCTTTAGGCATTCATGCTAATACCTTGTACTTGATAGGAGATGAGTGTTTTATAATTAAGCACAACATACACGAAATACCCAAAACTACATTAAGCTTAAACACATTTTCAAAAAGTTGTAAAACACTCTTGCCAGATTCTATACTCTCAAATGGATTAATCTGAAAAACAACTGGGACTCAATTTAGACCTTCCTGGCAGCAAGCAGGAGAAACGTCAAGCTCAATATTTTACTTTATTGAAGACCCTCTTAGGAGTCCATCAGAAAGAACTCTATCTGCCTGGTAGCCAGCCATCAGTGGGAGGTAATATTTAGTTTATTAATGTGGCTTTGATTTTTTTTTTCACGCTGTTGATGAATAGTGGTAAACCAAGACCTTGATCCAATTTCCCCTTCTCCCTTTCTGAGGAAAAGGCAGCGGAAACATAGATAAAGTTAACAAGATCTTGCATAATATCAAAGTGCATTCGGTAGGTCCCAAGTTAACCAGACGTACGGATTATTTGTACATAGGATGTCTGCACTAAAACATATGCACAGAAACTGAGCACAATTTAAGAGACTCTGTGCTGAAGTCAAGGTTAATTTTGAAATAACCCTTCAGTCTCAAGGCAACGGTATGGATTAGTAGGTGTGTGTGTTGCACAGAAGAGTGGCTTTCACTGGTACTTGACAGAACAGGTAAACCACCCTAGAGTTCTGATCATAAATAGGCTGCAGCTTAGTTACCAGCAGTGGATTGTTTTTTAAAATTTTATTTAAAAAAAAAAAAAAAAAAAAGCCAACACAAAAGGCAGAAAGGTTTTTTGCCATGTTTTCTTGTCAATAAATCAGAATGAATTGCAGATTCCAGCAGAGATGCTGTCTCAAATGTTATGATTCATGTCTCCCATCACATTACATTTGACTTATACTGTTATTTGTGGGGGTTTAAGGTTGCGTTGCTGGGGAGTGAGAATATGTTGGGGCTGAAACAGCTGGCTGGGGTAAAACTCATGTGGAATAAAGACTCAGAGCATGAAAACACAATAGAAAGTAAAGGTAGGAACCATTGACTAATCCTGTATGACAGTGAAGCACATATGGAGCTCCTGACTTCCAGAGATGGCTTCAGTGGAGCTCTGGAGTGCCTAACTGCTATTGGCAGAGGTGGGAACCCTGCACAGGCCAGTCCACATAATTAAAAACCTAACAGGCAGGCAACTAAGGTTGTAGAAAAATCTTTAGACTGGTGCTCTGGCCTCCAGCAGAGAGATCCTTGACTGATAAAATCTGGATTGCATAAATACCCACACCATGCAGATTAAGTTTCCTCTGCTTGGTTGCAGCTTGCACGCCATGCTGAGGGTTTTTATGGGATTTGATTTACTTGCCACTAAGGAGAAGCAATGAGAAAGAGTGTTGGTCCTAAGGAAAAGTGTCCATAACTTTACAACTTGTAGTAGCAGATGGGAACTTGGAACCTGGCTTCCAGCAGTGCAGGAAAGCAGAGACCAAGAAAAGGCAGAAGAGGTGGTGTACACATCAACATCTGCCAACATCTGGAAAAGTAAGCTAGCTCCACTAAGGCTTGGGATTTTGCAATGATCACAACAAATGAGGAACTGATCCCAACAAAACTGGAAGATATGACACATCTGCAATCAAGAAGCAGAAATAACCACTGCCAATAAAATTAGAAATACAGACATTACTGTACAAAAAAACCAACCCAAAAAACAACTTACAGAAGTAGAGTTGAAATGCCAGTTGTTCATGGCACTTGAAAAACCCTTATGAATATGCAATCTGTAGGGATAAGGAAGAGAAAACATTCATTTGAATTGTAATAATGTGTCCAAGTCTAAACAATTAAGCTTGTTTCCATCCTTCTCTCCATTTTGAGGCAAGGAGAAGTTCAGGAAATAATGAGAGGCTGCAATGATTTATTGACTCACTGGTGGCTTAAGAGTATGTCAGAAACACTTATGGTTTTTGTCTCAAAACTAGGAAACAACAATCAGACTGTGCAGTACAAGCATCTACATAGACAAGGAATCACTTTATCACATATGATAAGCATTGAATAAAATACATAGGTGGTGCTAACTCTGACCTCTGATTCAAGAAGTGATGTGCCCACTTGAAAAAGTGGATTATTCTTAAGGGAAAAGTGTGATCCTTACTGGGTTTTGTTTTGTTTTGTTTTGTTGGGGTTTTTTTGTTTTTATTTTTTTTAATATTAGGATACAATTTGAAGAACCAATATCTAGAAGTTTAAAGTGCACAGAAAATGAAAACCAGGTCTACCTTTAGTGGTAACATGGAACTCCTTTTTCAACAAAATTTTAAGATTGTTTTATTCCTTCCCCTCTTTCGTGGGGGCTGCTATAGGACATCTGTTACTTAAAATGGCTACTTCTCTTATTACATATTGGTAGCTCTAATAAAATTGTGTTTATCCACAGATATATAAAACAAACAGCATTTTTCTAGTATTTATATATAGTATTTACAAAAAAGGTTTCCAGTGTGGAAGTCAATCCAACCTAATCACAGATTTTCTGTCACATTTACCTTGGTACCAGGACTCCTATCCATCTAGGAAATTATTTCTTGTGGAGATACAGGGCCAAATTCTCCTGTCAGTTACACCAGTATGCACTTGGAGTGCCTCCAAATTAGCTGAAAATCAACAGAGGTAGCTTAATATGTTCTGGTGTAAATCAGAAGAGTATTTGGCTTCTGATCTTTTGATAATTATTCAAGAGTAAACAACTCTCAGTTGCATCACAGGAGAGCCGTGGAATGTGAAATATCAGAAAACTGCAAACACACTAAAAACCATAAAATTAAGGAGTTCAGCACAAAATGCCCCTTTGTTTACTGTTCTGCCCGTTGTCATTTCTTGCAGAATACTCTTTTGCCAGCTGACCTGCACTCGGACACCCCCAGGATGCTGGTTTATTGTGTTTGGTGCCTCGTAACTGCCAGTGCATTATGAGATAAGAGTTTGTAGCAACACATGGCAATAGGGGATCTGTGCGCCCATGCTTCATTACTTCTTGACCTTTCAGATGATACCCAATTGAAAAAGGATCAGCTTTTACATCTGGCAAAAGCCTAATTTACTAATGTGCTGTCCTCCTGAGTCACTGCTGCAATACGTCTGCTGAACTTGGATATCTTGACCCCTCTCCGTTCATTGTTGCTCGGTTATTTACTTTTGACACGCACACATAACCTTGGGGTTACTTTGGAGCTTCAAAATTTGGGGTAGAGGCACAAATGGACCTTATATTTGGAGTGAAGGCAAACCAATGGTGGATTTTTAACCCAATAGTCTCAAGGCAGTCATTTACCAAAAAAAAAAAATTAAAAACAAAATAACAAAATGAACGTCAGACAAACCCCATAACAGAACAGGAAACCAAAAAAAAAAAACCAAAAAAATCCCAAAAAAACCCACCCAAACCTCATCATACACTGCCAAGAAATTTAACTTGGCTCAGAGCCTCAGCATATTAATTAGGCCATTGCTTCAGAGTCTTCTTCCCACAGTACCTTTAGAAGAAAAGAACTGTGGGTTCCATGTCCCACCCGCCCCATCAACTCTCTGACCCCACACTGTGTTTACAACTGCAAACAAAGAGGGTTATCTGAACCGGACCAGGGAGGGGAGATGAACCTTGGCTTTGACTCTCATCAGAAATGCATCCTTTCAGTTAATATTTTCTTCTGTTATTTCCAGTCATCTCAGTTTCTGAGATCCAGTTCACTTCTTAAACCACAGAAGTGCTGGTGCAGAAATGACTGCACAGGAGTGAGGATGTGGGAGGGAAAGCAGAGGGTGGTGGCAGTGTCAGTCTCTGTTGGCTCAAAGTCACAGTGGCCACAAGATAGTGTTTCATAGAAAACATATGTAATGGCATCAAAAGAAACTATTTTCTGAAAATTAAATGTCATCATGTGATCACATATAAATTTTGCTTCATTATTAGCCATCTGTTTCTTCTAAAAGTTACCCATTTCAAAGCTTGAAGCTATTAACCCCCAAATTTCATTTCTGGAATGGGTTCATTCTCCCAGGTTTTTCTTATACACATTAAGACTATGATCCTACCCTGAGTATCTGGAATACTGAAACACAGAGTATAATATATAAAAAATTATTGTAGAGAATTTTTTTTTTTTTTAGAAGAGCTCCAGTGAGCAGTATAGCCTTATATCTTCCTTTGCTCATTTATTTTTTTTCTTGACTATTTTTAAGGGTGGGGTTTTTCACAGCTGGCTAGCATGGTGTGAACTCAATCCCTTTTCTGAAATCTTGGGCATGAGTGACTGTCCTGTGGTCTCCAGTACAGCTGCTTCCTGTGCATGTGCATATTGAGTCTGATCAGGGCCTCAGCCAGCAATATTTTCAGACATGATCTCTGATTTGTAAGGCTTGGCCTGCTTGGATTTTTCATAATGGGATTTAGTCAGTTTTGCCTCAGTAAACTGGGACAAAACCAACAGCTGCTTGGGAAATAGGTCTTTCAGTGTCAGAAATCACTTTACCAGAAGTAGTTCCCAATACATAAATTACCAGACAGCTTTTAACTTAGGACTGGTCCTTCTGCACTTAAGACAGAACAAGACCCAGGTTAGCCTCCACCACATCTTTTTATTTATGAAACCAAGAGAATGGAGAGGACAGAAGCATTAACCCTGTGCTAGTGCCAGCTATTCCCCTGCACATTCCCATGCCCTTCCAAATGGTTTTGTTGTGAGCATTTTGATGTTTCAGTTGGTAGGCAAGGTGGGGTCTGCCTTCAGTACCTGCTTTGCAAACATCTAGGTTTCTTTCTTTGGGTAATATGTCTCAGACCAAAAAGATCAAAATCAAGTTCATAAGGGCTTTGAAAACTGTTCTGTGATTCACAAAGTTTGCTGGCAAATCCTCTGATATCTCCAGGGCCAAAGGCAACAAGCCTGGATTTCCCCCAAAACAGATTTTGTAAAAGTCCTCTCAGAAAAGGAAGGCATCCTGGTCCCTGTAGTCACACACTTCCAAGGCTTTAAAAATGGACAAAGAACCAAGCAGCTTCCTGAAGACAGGTTGGGAATACTATGGGAACAATTTCTTGTCATCTGCAAAAGCAAGTTTTACTTTCTTCATGACTCATTCACAGAGATGCTCACTATTCATTGCAGCACCATCATTTCACCTCACATTCATTTCACCTCCATGCAAAGCTGCCATCCTATGGATATAGCTAAAACCTGACTAAACTTAAATAAAGAACTGGGAGTGCAAGCTGCAGGAAAAAAGTGGGAAGAAATCACATGGCATCTAAAATTTTATGAACCAATTGTGCTGGGATTATTGCGTGCCAAAGCCTGTAATTTGGCAACGCAAAAACTGTAGTCCAGGAACAAATGTTGAACATCCCTATCAAGTCTTTCTCTTTGTTTGGGATCCATGAAAGCAAAGTTAGTAGAAAAGAATGAAACTGAAGCCCACATAGGGAAGAACATGCTGAACTGGTTCTGTAGGCAAAAGAAAAAGGGCTGTCCCACGTATTCTTAGAAAAGTGTGGTGTCTATTATCGTAAGCATTGCCGTTTCACAGAGATGGAGACCACACATTTAATTCATTTCTATAGGATTTTTAAAAGGTGGTTTCAAGCTACTCTCCGAGGACCAGAGCTGGTTAATTGTAGCCCTGCTGGATTCCACATATCACAAAGGGCTCAACAAGAGCTAAAGAAAGAGAGTTTAATCAGATCTGGAAAAGATGGTTCTTAATGGAAGTGAATTCTGCAGAGGATGATAATCATTAAAACTGAGGAGTTAATCAAAAAATCCTAAAACAAGAAGGGAAATTTGAAGCATCCACAAAACATTAAACATCCTCCTTTAAAAAATAGGTGAAATTAAAAAAAAGAGCACAATTAATAAAATGTTTTAAAAGCAAACCACAAAATGGTCATTTCTCAGTCACCTCCTCAGCCAGAGAAAAGGGGAAGTTCTTATTCCTGAGTCAGACTCACAGGACAGGTTATTGCATGGTGATTACTTTGAGACGGTGATTAAAGGAGTAATTTAAAACACTAGGATTACTAAAGGAAAGGGGAAGTTAAAACTGCCTTGGGAAAATTATTCCACATCCTCTACAAAGAAGGAAAATAACCTATCCTTGAATGCCACTCTGGAGGACATAATTAAAGAGGAATGAGAACTCCTTAACAAAGGAAAGTGTTTTAATGGGGCAATACATGAAACACTGTGGCACAGAAAGGGAAAAGCTGGAGTTGTGGGGGTGTTGGGGAGGGGGCAGGCTCAGTTCCAGCTCCAAGGGCAAGCTGTGGCCCCATCAAACAGGGAGGGAGCCCTTCCAACACAGCACCACTGCCCTACATGCCCCTTTAATAAGGAAGTGTGGAAGGCACTTCTGAGACTAAATGATGAGACTGCAGCTGCTTCTTTGCTGACACCCTTCTTGGCCACCTGCTTTGCCAAGATGATTTTAGCACAGCATCATGAGACAAAAGAATGAGCCTGTGCTAAGCTTAAACATGCTAAGTCACTAAAATGTAAAATATTTTCATCCCCAATTACCAGCACTAATGGCTTCCTGTCTTCTACAGCTCTGTTGCTTTGATTTTTCAACCTTGGTTTTCAACCTTGACCAGCTGGGCAAAGCCCAGGGCTGAAACTGGTCTGAATTCAGTGTTGACCCTGCTTGGAGCAGGAGGTTGGACCCCTGAGCTCCTCCCCTACCTGAATGACCATGACTTTCTGTCTCTCTCTAAGGTCACTGTAAATTGAGTGCTCTATAACAAAGCCACATTATCACACTGATTTAGAGAAGATCTATAATAAAGGGATGCAGTGCTCCTGCTGACTTTTGAGTGCTGTTCAAAACACAGATGAAAATACCTTGGACAAATCATGTGTTTAGGAAAACATTTTGATTAAACGAATCAAAAAAATCATTTCCCAAGAGAGCAACAAAAATAGAAAAGTTAAGGCAAATTCTTCTTGGGGTATGAAATGAAACCTAATTTAGAAGAAATATTCTTAAAATTGATGTCTTGTGTCTTGAAGCAGTAGCCCTAAATAGCAGGAAAGGCTAATGTAAATCTTTCATTACTAACTTTAGGGGTTTTTTGACCCTGCAAGTATCCCATCTACCTCATAGCTGGTTACAACCTGAATTTATTGTACATGACTGTCATACCACTATTTAAGGTATTAATTTTCAGGCTGTAGCCTGAAACATCAAGTCTTGGGCCACAATAGCTGATATAATGGCATCTCATCTTCATAATAAGATTTTTTTTTTTTAATCTGCAATCTTATCAACCTATCCAGCTTCCATCACAGAACTTAAACCTGCAGCCATGGCCTGAATCTGTTCCTTGGGATCCCCAGCACTGTGGGATTGCTCACTCTGAGGGCATGTTCTGTGAAATATTTCACTTTTCCAAAAGTCTTGTCACACTCACAGCACCCACCTCCACCACCCCAAAGCTGTGCCCTGTGCCAGCCCCATTTCCCAGCTGCCTTCATGAGCCACACATCCCAGCAGGGTGATTGCAAGGACTGCTGCTTCTTCTTGCCCAAAGTATGGGGCAGACCCACATGAGAATATCCAGGAGGGACAAAACCTATTTCCACTCCCCAGGGCTGGAAGCAGAAACGTCTCAGATATCTCTTTTTACATTTACCCCCACCTGAAACTCTGCTCCAGCTGTTTGTATCCAGAAAATGCCAGTAAAAGACACACACTCCACTCATCTCCTGAAGACACTGTAAAACAGACACTGCTTTTTGTCCTTAAACAAGGAGATTGACACTACAGCACCTTTAGCAGCATTTGAGAGGAAGGGCCTCACAGCCACAGCCTATAAACCCCAGTCACTTATCCAACATGTATATGCATGGGTCATTATCATTCCTGTACTTCAAACCAACGCTGTGCAGGAGAGTATCCATTTTCCAGACAACATTATACAAAGGTCCTCTATTTAAACCCTGAACTTTAAGCTTAATGGCTACCTCAATCACATTCACAGGGGGAATATCTTCTTACTCAGCATTCAAAATCACGAAGTTCCTACGGACCTGCAAGGAAGCATTTTAAAACCGCTTATGGCCTCTTAACCAGCTACATTTTCTTCCTACACATAGACATTTGCAGAATGAAAATATCAGTTATACATCTGCATCAGATCTAGGAGACACAGGTATGAAAGGCACACTCCTGTGCTTTATTGCCATTTATACCCACCCACACACACACACTGCAGCACAGTTAATTTTTAAACTATTGTGTGTCTTATAGTGCAGCTGTCTAAATAGAACTTGGTTGCAAACTATTTTCTTAGCTGGTATTCAAATTCTTCTGTCTTCTCACAGATTTGCCTGCTAAATCCTGCTGCAGTTGAACACTAGCTAACTAATATTTGGCTCATTCTTCCCACATTCAAGCTGCCCACATTGAAAACGTCTGCAGTGTTTCCTCCCACCCTCACCTCCTGTTCCTAGCTCATGGATTAGTGTTGCCACATCACCCAGATTTCTTCTCATGGTTTCTGCTCCCCTCCTGATTTACCTCTCTGCACAGGACCCCTCCACACTTGCCACTGTCCTGCATTTATGGTAACCACCAAGCCTGGTGACTCTGAACAGATGGAGTGGACAGCAAATAACTTTTTTTTCTTAATTTCTTTTTTTTTTTTTTTTGTGACTACACACTGCTGTTCCGCTTTGCTTGGATTTTACAAAAAAAGCCTGCATCTCAAAATAAACCAGTTTACCCAAAACTGATAAAAACAAGTGTTGTAGATAAAACTTAGTCTTTTCCATAGGAGATATTTTTAATATTTTTCTTGCCTAAATGACAATGTTCCAGGAAAAATTAATTGGTTTTAATTAAGTTGTGAAGAAAAAAATCAAAAGTAACTCAGCAAGGAATATATACTAAAATAAAATCACTGAGAAGCTCTTCTCTTTCAGAATGATAAAGATTCAAGTATTTTTGTTCCCCCTCTATTTTTTTTTTTCTTTTTGGAAAATTAAGAGGGCAGGAAAAGGCCTAATGCTGACAGATAAAGTACAAAGGGTAAAATACTCACAGGACCCTTGAATAGTAAAAGTCTAAAGAAAGAATATATATTAAAAATTAGTAATTTTCTGTTAGCACAAGGATTCCAATTGGCAGTCTTGAACCAGTTCCTTTCTTTAGTATAACACACAAATGCACATTTTCTCTGTGCCCCTACTGATGATCTCCCATTAAAAATATCTGGAAGGCCAAATTCTGGTGAAGAAACAAGAATCTACCTCACTGAGTTCTCCTGCCAAAAATAGGCAATAATTGATACCAAAATGCAAAGACCCTCGGAGCTGGTCTGTTTTAAATCTGGCAGCATCTTTCCATACAACCAAAGTCACCCTCATGGATTCTCTGCCAGGTTTGCCTGCAGGCTGCCAGGTTCAAGAAAGAAGGACTAACTAGACATAACACAGAAGAACTAACTAGAAAAAACCCTAAAGCAGATTATATTGTCAAGCCATACAGAGTGTCCTGTCCTGTCTCTGGGAAGAAGAACACTGAAGAGGAACAAAAGGAGAATTTGCCATCCCTGAATATTTAGGAATGATTCTCCAGTTGCTACACTTTGACATCTGCCAGAGT
>OU383777.1:70950726-70990726 GCA_910950805.1 Acrocephalus scirpaceus scirpaceus
ACTGAGATGCAGAGGTTTAAGAAAAATGAGGCAGGCTGACACCACCAAAGTATCTCTGGTGGCCAGCAGGTCCAGGGGGTGACTGTGCCCCTCCTGTACTCCACTCTGGTGAGATCCCACAAGGAGTGCTGCATCCAGCCCTGGGGTTCCCAGTGTAGGAAAGATGTGTTGTGGCAGATCCAGAAAAGGGCCACAAAGCTAATCAGAGGGATGGGGCAGCTCTCCTGTAAAGGCTGGGAGGGGTGGGGCTGTTCAGCCTGGAAAACAGAAGCTCTGGGGGGACTTTAGGGCAGCCTCCCAGTACCTAAAGGGGGCTTGTAAGGAAGATGGGGACAGACTTCTTAGCAGGGCCTGCTGCAATAGCACAGTTCTAAATTATACAAGGGTAGATTTAGACTAGATGTGACAAAGAGGGTGGTGAGGCACTGGAACAGGTTGCCCAGAGAAGTGGTGGAAGCTCCATCCCTGGAAACACTCAAGGTCAGGTGGGACAGAGCTCTGATCTAGTTGATGGCCCTGCTTGCTGAAGTTGGAGGTTAAATGAGGTGACCTGTAAAGGCCCCGTCCAACCCAAACTGTTCTGAGGTTCTGTGATCTGATCATAAATATTCAAAGCCTATACTCAGAGAAAAAAATGCAGAAAAGTTGTTGCTGGGGACAGTTCAGAAAGATTGTCTTTGCAGGTCACATATGTTGAGAACATCTCATCCTCCATGTAAGAAAAAAAATTATGTTTGCTGTATCATGTATTACTCAAAGAAGTCAAGGATTTTTCTTCCACAGGTTTTATTTTGCTTACTCCTACCTCTGTCTCCCTGTAGCACCCAGGTATTTTTTTCCCATTTCTGGTCTCTTAACCCTTTCCGGAAGCTACAAACTATTCCATTCCCCCCACAGCTATCACTTAGTCAGCTTAAGTGATTCTATAATAGAATATATTAAAATGCTTATCTTTGAGCTGCCCTGATGTATCATCATACAACGGGATCTGTCACTGTGTTTGAACATCCTTATTTAATATGTTAGGATGTTATCTGCAATATGTCATATCGCTGTCCCTGGCTGTACCCTAACACACGAGCAAAAGCAGTGGGAAGAAAGCACCCAGGCTGAGCAGGAGTGGAGGAACAAACCCTGAAAAAGCACTGGGAATTTGACAGAGTTCACAAAAAGCAGTGTAAAATATTTTCCAGTAGAGTCACATTTGGACTCTACCGGTTCCTCTTTCTCGTCACTGTTGGAGGATTGAGACGATTCAATAGTAGCAGTATTTTCAAAAGTACTTTTTAAAGTAGTATTTTAAAAATTGTGTAATAGTCTTGGAAGTAGTGTATGAGTGAGCTGTGTAGCCATACTCAGTGGTGCACTCAGAATCAGAATAGAAACTGAATACCCAACAAAATTTATCATTCCTTATTTTCCTGCTATTCCTTATTTTCTCTTTGCTGAAGAGTAAAGCATGCAGTAATGAGTGCCAGCTAGAGTGGTCTGACACAGATATGTGTAAAATGTAAACATGAAATTAACATACCTTAAAACATCGGACCTTTTAAAGCACTATGTTAATATATTTTAAATTGGGATAAAAAACATCTGTCCAGGAGGGAATCGATCTGTTACTTGTACTGAGAGAGTGAAGGAAAGGAGGAAGGTAATACTTTCACTAAATATAGTGATTACTAAAGCATTATTGATCTGTTCTCACCCAAATCAGTGCTCCAATATTTGTTAGGACAGTGGAACACATGAACACTCTCTGGTCGGGATTGCCAGGAAAATTCTTTTGGGCTTTGTTTGTAGGTTTGATATGTTCAGGTAATAGCAGAGATAAAATAAAGCATGTTCTGATAACTCAATTTACACATGAATTAATCAAATATATGCATATTTATAATTAAAATAATCAAATATTATTACAATTAATCCCATTTTGTGTAAATGTGAAGGGCAATACAGCAAACGAGAGTTTTGGTTCCATGGATTTGAGTACCTAGGAAGATCTTGGAATCCCTCAGAGACGAGCCCAATGCCAACAGCAAATGCAAACACTGGCTTGGACATGGCATCTGTGTGGTAAATTTGGATGTCTGTGTGCTCCTTCATCTTGTCAAGGGAAAATAACTGGTGTGGAGTTCAGAGGCAGAGATGTGCATTGGCATAAACTTCAATGCTTTTTGAAAAGCAGGGATAGAGACAAGAAAACACTCTCCTCCGTGAGGGAAGCAAGAAGGTCATTTTTCTGTGAGAGAATTGCTTTTGTGGTGACTTCTATCTGGAAAACGGTGCTCCCCTAGCCTGAGAGGATGCTCCTCTGTAATCCCCTTCATAAGAATTCAGCAACACTGAAATTCATCCTCCTCTATGTCATTTTTTACCACTGAATCAATTTGGAACCAGAGGGCCTAGGATGGTTATTGCCTCTCTTGGGAAGGATATTTAGAACTTATCTTGTCTGATGATCCTCACCACACTTTCTGTGGGATTGGAAAAGACTGGCCTGTACCTCTGGACCAGACCTGATTCACCAGCTTTGTAGTTCTTCTTACATTAAGTCTCAACCCACTTCTTTCATCTCAGCCAGGTAAAGGAAGAGTTATCAAGAAGATTGCTTTAGACTCTAATTTAGAGTACTCTGGGTTCATACCCTTCCTCCTCCCAAAATCCTTCAAGGACACTCAAAAATGCCATTTTTTCTGTGCTCTGGTATTTGAAATATGCAAAGAGTAATTTTCAATTCATGAATATGAGGACAAATATCTAATTACCATGACTGCACAGTCATATTGGTCATGATCATGGTGATTAGATCAGAGTTAACTTCTTGGCTAACATTTAAATTGTACCTTGGTTCATCACACTTGGCAGCTTTGGCAGAAACCTTTATTTCCATGTTCATAAATACCAGTGCCAAGAAATGACTGTGGTGTTGGGATATATATGGCATAGGACTCTATCTAATTTTTTATTTATAAGCAAGCTGCTTTCCCATGCAGCTTCAAACCACAGCTCATATAGACTGAATTAAGGGACATGGATCATGCAAAGAAAATAATATTTAAAAAAAAAAAAAAAAGGAAAATTAGTCTGAGTTTCTTCCCATTCTGGACGACTTCAAAGGTTCTTCTGATGAACTCTTGTCTTCTTCATTTCCAGATCTAGTCTCACATGCTCTAATGACTCAATATCAAACCATCAGCACTTTTACACAGGTTTAATACCAGCCAACAAGCTGGGTCAAAAGGAGCATCCTACAATGCTGCTGTAACTTTTCTAGAGCAGGCAGAAAGTATTTGGAACACTTGGCTGCCACTTCTTTGGTCATCCCTCGCTTCTGTGACACATGGAGATTTGTGCAAAAGGGGGCAGGAAGAACATTTAAAACTTAAAACTTCAGCTCCATCCATGTTCATCCAGAAGGGACATTTTTCTGCATATTGGGATTTTTTGCTCTATTTTATTTTACCACCACTCTGTTAGATGTAGTTCTGGTTATAATCTAACTGCCAAGCTCCCCAAACTGAGCTCCTGCACCGATTAAAAGTAAAGGCAGTGTGTTTATGAAAGCCAGCAAATCTGTGAGTCAAAAGAAGACACCTTACCAAAGAGTCAGAATTTTATATAAGGAAGAAAACACCCAAAAGCATGGAAGAAATGCTCCTCCTTGGGTAAAGAGATTCTGTTGCCGATATAAATCAGAGATTAATAATTCATTTCTTTGCAGATTTTCTACTCCTGGCTTGAAGGAGGTAAAATATTTTGAGAGCCCCAAAAAGGCAGGGGAAGATATTATATATTTCCTACCTTTTAAACCAATTGACCTCAGTAAGGTGGGAAGGCCTCCCAGGCTCCTGGCTGAAAACAATTTTGAATGCTCGATAGAAAATTTAATATCTATTAGCTGGGAAAGAGAAAAAAAGGAGCTACCAAATTAATGCCTTGGTTCATCTCAATTTATAACAATGAAAATTTATAAACTTATCCCTTTGATCAAGGGATAGTGGAGAGGAAAGTTAATTTGGCTAAATTTCAAACTTTCTAACAGGGTTGCAATTTAATGTATTTTCCTACTCTATTGCTTGTCCAGCATAAGCTGTTGTATACGATAAAATATTTCACCCTGATTTTTTAACATGCTGTTCCTGTCTCAGAATTCAACAGGCAAGGAGACAGTGGAGGGGTGCATTTACTGCAGGAGGTTTCCTTTATCTGCTGTCTGGTTATACCTAATAATATATTAATAATAATATTATAATATAATAATATTATAGCTAATAATACATTGCCTATTCTTCAGTATAGGACAGATGATTATACAGCCCGTGTAGTCATTGACATTTTTGTATTCCCTGCATAAAGCAGAATATTCCAGAGCTAAAACAGTGTTTAAGAAGTTGGTTTTTTTCCTTGATATGTTGTGCAGACAGTTTTGGGGAGTTAGCTACTGAAGTAGGGATGATACAGCTGAAATATTAACATTTATTTTCTTATGCTGGATGGTAATGTCGCTACTGAATTTCTTTTATTGAAGACTCAGTTTGTCTTTTACTGAAGTAGTTAAAAGCCTAAACACCTGCCCTGAAGTCTGGAGTTATATTCCAGCCAATAATATTTTGAATTTTTGCAGAGTGAGCTGTTGCATTGCTCTATGTGTTGTACAATCACTTGCCTGTATTTTCACCCTTTATGGAAAAATCTAAGTCTTTATTCCATGCCTTTCACTGTGTGGCACTACCTACTTTCATATCTTAGCATTTGAAAAACATTTCTTTATCTTCATAAACTTGGCTAAATTTCATTTGGAGTAACTAGCATTAGATTGATGGATCACAGAGAAATCAAGAAATACTCTAAAGCTGTATCTAACTCCACTCCTTAAAAAAATAACATTATCAGCAATTAGATACTCCCTTATAGTCTTCCTGCAGTCAAACAAACCTGGAAAATTACAAAATACTCCCCACAAATAACACCTTTAAAATATAAGTTGATAGCTATGGATCATCTCATCACAGTCATCTGTTGAAAGAGCTATAGGTGAAGCACCTGTCTTATCTTTAAAGATCAAACCTTATATTTATTTTTTTTATATAACACCAGCATTTACTTTAGATTCAGTCTATAAACTTCAGCAAAGGCTAATATTTACACTTTTTTTTGTTTTTATTTTGCTTTTCTGAAATCACTACCAGCACCAAAGAGAGGAAAATGCCACCATAATGATAAAAAAAAGTAATAAATCTATTGAAAACACACAAAAGTCATTTCTCAGAAGATCCTCGCCATAAGTATAACCATAAATTCACCCACAGAAAAAGTTTTATCTCACAGTTTTATCAGAACCAAAAGACATCACCGGTTTTCAAACTGCAGTAGTTCCCTGCTACAGATATTGGTGATTCAGGTTTGTTTTAGGAAGAAGATTAAGCAAAAATTAAAAATAAAAAATAAAATAAATGCAATCTAGGAGGAAAATTTACAAAACTGCAGGCTATGTTATTCACAGTCCAAAGAAAACACATTGGTTTAGCACAGATGTGACAGTAAAGCAAAATACACAGTTCTCTCCTCTGCTTCTTTATGATATGTAATTTTTGTAGACAACATAGTAATTGGTTTGTCCATTAGCTTGATAGTAACATGAACTTATTTTCATTTAATACCTGTAGTAGCTGTATATTTCTGCATGAATGTGTTGCAACGCAGAGGTTTACTGGAAAAAAAAAAGCAAAAAAGAAAAAAAAGCCAATTCCAATATAACCACTCATGTTTAAAACAACCTTTTCCTCATTAGATCTTCCCAAACCTGCTCTTAAAGAAGGAACAAATCCTGATCTTAGGGGGTTTCAAGAGTGAAGCTGTAAAAGAAGAGGTCAAATGAGCCCAGGCATATGTATATTTCCAGACTTGGGCTGGTCGATGACTTGAACCACCCTTGGAACCAGGAGAAAAGGCAGAGGTTTGTGCAGATTCATCATCTTGAGCTGCTTCAAGCAGAGGATGAAAGGATGAGTTCCTAGCACTGAGCTCCACAAGTGGCTCTCTAACTGAGGTGCACTGTCTGTGGTTTCTACTGCTCTTAGAGCAAGCCCATCCTGGGCAGCCTCCCACCATCCCTAAGCTCCTCATCCCTAAGTTCCACCCCTATGGAAGTCTAGAAGAATTTTAGGTGAGAAATGCTGCAGATGACGACTCCATAGAAGAGCAATTTTTTTTTAACCCAGAGGGGTTAAAATAGGTTAAAATGTAGGTTTAACCCCTACATTTCAGTCTTTATGCAAGATTCTTTGCTAAAAAAACAAAGGATAACTTGGATTTGATAACCTAAGTTATCAAAATTCTTCCCTTCACAAGATGAAGGTTAGAAGCAGGCTTAAATAAAATGTTGTTCATTATAAATTTTAGGCTTTTAGGTGCTGCTGAATGGTGGAAAAACAAATACATTGATAGGTTACATAGTAGAATAATGCTACCTCCACATACTCAGGGAAATGTTTGGGGATAGCTTCCTTCTCCTTTTTACACATTTTGGGGGCTTGTTGTGCACATCAAGGCCATATCCCAGTTATAGAATTCACATCCAGAAAAAAAAAAAAAATCTGTTTAAACAACTGCATCTGCTGGCAAGGACAAAAGATGTTCTGTGGCTGCATTTTGTAAACAACACAAGGAGCAAACAGGAGAGGGTGTTACAGCTGATGGACACAACCTGACAGCTGAGCTGAGCACCAAGAACCTGACCCTGCACAGAGCCTCCTCCAGCACAACTGTGCTGCAAGATCTCACCTAAGGAGAGAGATTGGGCTGATCTTGCTGTTAATTAGGTGTCTTCATACAGTCGGTATTTTAATTTCAATGTATTTTAATGAGACAGCGGTAAAAGATCAAGCCCCCAAACAAACAAAAAACCCAGAATGGATTTTAAAGGTCACTGCCCTTCCTCCCTGGTTTTCATTTTGATGCTTGGACTTCCTTCTTCTTCTTCTTCTTTCTTCTTTCTTCTTTCTTCTTCATCTATTGGTACAGAAGAATATTGCAGCTTCCACAGCTTGGTAGCCCTCAATCACACTTGAAGATAAGCCACTAAGATGTCCGTGTCATCACATCTTGTTTTAAGTGGTCTTTTCCTTTAAACAACACTTCAATATGCAACTTCAAGTTATTGGAGATTAATGAGTTGTAAGAGGGCAAAAATGCAGACAAAAATGTGCCAGATGTGCAAGACAAAGCAGGAAAAGGCAGGTGTGTGTTGAAGGAAGCACCCAGACAAGGAGGCTGCTGAGGAAAGATGTATGGAAACTAAAACAACTCAATGGATTAAAGGAGCAAATGAGGAAGGAACTAGAGAAGACTTCATGAGAGATTTATTCTACAGGCAAAAACTGGAGAGGTAAAAACTCCTCTGGACCATGAAGAAGACTGGGAAAATGAAACCTAAGTCTATGACAAAGAGAGAAGCTAAAGAAATTACAGGCTATGAAAACATCAGAGCCTGAGTGGGAATTCTGAGACAATGGTGAAATAGAATTATGCAAAACAAGGGCTGTTGAACAGGAAACTAATAAAACAGAGGAGCGAGCAATGCCTCAAAAATTAAGGATGAAATGATGCTTTGGAAGAAAAAAATGCAGAATATGGACTGAATAGGTTACACAATGCATACATTCACGCCACACTAGTTTGAGGGTGACAGCAGAAGGAGATGATTATTTCAGGGGACTGCTGGATTTCTTCTTTTTTAGTCAAATTTCCTGGTTCAGCCTGAGGAATAGGTTGAGCCAAAGGTGACCCTTGTTTTTGTCCTAGGGGACAGCTAAGGTAGAAGAGGGGTGGTTCAGTAGACAGACTCACTTTGAGAAAGATCCTTATAGATTACATTAAACTAGAGAGGGCTTGACAGGATTGCCTCAGCCTTTTCCTAGAGAGAAATCAGGTTTACTTTGGATTCGATCTCAGAGTTGGGTGCAAACATGCCCTTTCAGACAACCTTTCAAAGCAGGGCCACTCCTTGCCCTGGATCAGCCTCCAGGCAGGCTGGATTGTTTTCACCTTATCTTGGAAAAACTTTCCAGCCGGAGGCTGTCAATAGGGACTCACCAA
The DNA here is from genome assembly GCA_910950805.1 of Acrocephalus scirpaceus scirpaceus. Taxonomy (NCBI): domain Eukaryota; kingdom Metazoa; phylum Chordata; class Aves; order Passeriformes; family Sylviidae; genus Acrocephalus; species Acrocephalus scirpaceus. Next base: position 70,958,824 of record OU383777.1, read on the forward strand.
GAATCCTGCAGAGCATGATGTAACCCAGGTCAGACACTGAGCTGAAAGGGTGCCACAAAAAGGAAGTAACTATGAAAAAAAATAAAACAACCAACCACCAAAAAACCACAAAAAAAACCAAAAAACAACAACAACCAAAAAAAAAAAAAAAAAAACCAAAACAACACCAACAAACAAACAAACAAAAACCAAAAAAACAACACCACAGTGAAAGAATTAATTGCACATTTTGCATTTTGATTCAGTTATCCTGGAAGCTTTTCACAATCATCATCACCATGTAAACACAATCACTTTTTTTTTTTTAAATCACAGCTTGACAGAGTGCCAGTAGATTAGGACAGCACAAATCTAGCACCAAATATTCCACAAGAGTAAAAACGTGGTGACCACTGTTCCTTTAAAGCCAAAGAGCAAGTTTTTAAGGTGCCTGTATTGCCACCTTCAGTGTATTAATGTATTTAGTGTTTATGTATTATCACTATAAACAACTACAGTGTGTCTAATTTCCATGAACCTAAGCAGTAGTCAGCCTCCTGTTTTGTTTCCATTTACTTCAAAATTATGAAATTGATATTGAAAGAGAAGACTAGAAAAAAACACAGCCAGTTTGTCATAGAAATTCGTGGCAGGAGTTTGTGTTAATTGATACATTTACAGGAATCACGGAGTAAGAATTAATAATAATAGGGTTTTTTAAAAAAAAAACTTTTGAAAATGGATTTAGACTAGGAGGTCATTTAGGTGACAACCAAAACATAAACTCCAAAATTTCTGAACCAGAGAAGAGCAGATATAATTTTGAGATGCAGAATCCATCTGTGGCTTTGATTATATTAAGGATTTTTCTTTTTTTTTCTTTTTTTATTTTTTTTTACAAAAGGGAAATCATTTAAGAGCACTGATTCTGATGGAAAAAACAAAAATTATATCACTGTTTAGAGTCTCAGGCTCTTTATGTGAAAAAGCATGGAACCATGCTGTAAGTTTGTGTTTCCAAGTAATCATCTAGTTATAAAGACAACATTGAAAAGAAACTAATGAAATTCCAAGGTATTCTAGGACAGCTGTTTTATTCTGATCAGTGCTAGATTGCACTATTGACCAAGTGTCAGACACAGAGCAATCCAGTGATTGAATAAAAGTGGATACATAATTGGGGCAGAGAACTTTGCCAGGACTGGCTCAGTTCCTTTTCCTGTAATGCCAAAAGAAACCTTTGCTCATTTCCCCTTTCCTTCTCTTTGCCATCCACACCCTCATTCTCCTGTAGAGCACAAATACATTTCCATTCACCTCCTCCTGTTTTTCCACTGCTGCCCCCAGATAAAATAATGCAAGGTGCCTTAGCTGGAGACACTGATGAAATGTTGGAGACCAGATATTAATCTGTTATCTGTTCTGTAGGTGTGAGATGTGATGAGGATGACAGAGGATCCTGCTCTGCAGGCCTTAAGTAATTTGAGCCAAAGATATTTAGATCTGTCTTTGGACACTGCAAATCAGTTGTTATGGGAGGGGGAGAGCCCTTGGGAAACCTACCTTGAACCATATTTCAAATGCCAGGGGACTTGCATGAAAATTGGGTAATGAATGAAATTCTGATTGCAGAGAAATTGCTCAGGGATGTGCCTGCTGTTGCATGCCACCGCTCTCTATGTAAACCCTAAATGCTTAATGATGTAAACTTTTGTACTGCAGATTTTGTAATGCATTCTCTCCTTCAAACTGCTTTTTTCCTCTTGGGCAAGGGGGGTGTCGCTTGGAATACTAGTTTGGTCCGCTGGAAGAAGATAAATAATTCAGCAGCTGCTGTGATGGTTTAATAGCACACAAGACCAGGTGTGAAGGAAGTAAACTTTCTCCCTGGGATGTCAGAGCTGCCCTTACAGAGAAGCAACAGTATGTCTGGAGCTAAGCTGTTGCCAGGACTTAAGTAATATATTAACTTCCCAAGAAGAGATGTCTTTGTCACTCCGCCTAGAATTTATCACGCAGCTCTTTGTCAGGATTTAGTTCCAGTGGAAGGAATTTCTTTCTTATCAAAGGCAGAAAGTCTGGACTCTACACTTCTTCAACCCACGAACAACACAGCTTAAACCAGAGCCTCAAGATCCATCTGGGGCACTGCCTTTTTGCAAGGGCTTTTGCAATGTGGATGTTGAGAATTCTTTTACCACTCCCCATCCTGAATGTCTGGGTTCCTACAGCTGAATCTGGCCCTACAGATCTTTCCATCCCCAGAGAGCTGAGCCACCTCTGGCAGGCTCTGTGACACCTGCTCACCTTTTCACCATTCCAAAGACAAAACACACTGCCATGCTGCTCTCTTGTTCTGTTATGTATTATAGAGGTGTGGAGATTGAGAAGTGAAGCGGGAGGGAAGGGCAAAATTGGAAATTTGAGCAGCTCAGAAGAAATACATGAAGATTTTTTAAAAAATGCAGAAGGAAAAGGGGGCAGTTTTCCATACTGGCAAATGGCACAGAGCCCAGATGGGGCAGCATCACAACTTTCACTGATCACTATCTGGTATTAAATTAATCTGTTTCCTAAATTAAAACACTAACAGCTGAAGGTTTGATTAAGGAGAATTCTGTGTTCCTTGCTACATTTTTCTGTATGAAGGAAAGGATGTTTTATGAGAAGAAACCTATCCTCATTTTTTAGGCAGTTCTATCTTTCATATTCAAATGCATAATGGAGACTTATTTTCCAAATAAAACAATATTTTCTTCCAAGCCTATTTCACTGACCAGGCACAGAAAAAGTTGTGTTGTGGGCTTTTTTTGTTCATTTTGTTTTGTTTTGATGAATAAATATACGATCTCTCTTTTACAGAGTGAAAAACTGTGTATAAAATTGGAGCCATCTGCCTCAGACAATGACAGGAATGTTGGAGAGAGAGCAATACCTGTTGCCCAAATCTGTTGCTAAATTGCTAGTCCACAGCAATTCACTCTGTATGCCAACAGCTTTATTTTCCAGTATATCTTTTTATCCAGCACCCAGAGTAAAAGACTTATGATCATTTCAGTGGCACACTAACCCTGAAATGGCAAGAAATACCTGAGACAAAAGCAAAATATTTGATTTCTTTAATTCAGGGGATAAAAATACAACTAATATGATTAAAAGCACAGAGATTTTGGAAATCTAGGCTGTTCAGTCAGGATAATTCCAGTTCCTACATCCTATATTTCCCATCAATGCTTGAGACACAGGCATGGAAACAGTAGATTTCTTTTTGCTGTCACTAATAGATGAATCAAGATGAATCATAAGAAAAGAAAAAACAGGTATGCATTTATCTGAACTTCTAAAAAGATCAGATTCACTGCATTATCACTCACTGTGTGTTCACTTTGAGGAGCAAGTGAATTCCCATGGCAAGAATGTCACCAAAAGCAAGCTTTAAATACGAATTGAGACAGTTAAGAAAAGTAAGTATCCCGAGTATTGAGTGCCAGTACTTAGAGCTGACAGATAACTGTAATCTAACATTAGCACAACTACAATCAGTGAACCAGAATTTTTCTTTTACATTATTTTTTTTTTCCATTTGATTACATGACAAGTATTCATTTTCATGTCTGTACCAGATCTGCACAGAATTAACCCCATATTTCAAGTGTAATGTTGTTTTATTTGATTTTTGTTATTGCACGTGTTATCCGTTAAGTATTGTTCTTGTATGTTATGGTTACAGCCCCCTAAGTATTTCTAAATACAACATATCAGCTTACACTCCTGGGAAGCCAAATATGTCTGGGAATGTAGAGAGGAAAACAATGGATGGTGAGAGTTGCAAATGTGGCAAAGATTGCAGTGTTGCTACTGTTGGTGTCTCCTAACATGAATGGATACAGGGACTTGTGTGCTAAACTGCAGTAACTCTACGTCCAGCTAAAATAAAATATGCCATGTATTTGGTTTTGGTTATATTCATGGACTTTGGCCAGAAACATCCAAAGAAATTGTTTAAATCTTCCACTAGCGCTGAGGAGTGTCATAGGATTGGAGAATCACAGATTGGTTTGGGTTAGAAGGGACCTTAAACATCAGCTTGTTCTGATGCCTTGGGAAGGCTGAGGTGGAACAGAGACTGGACAGAGCTGGAGAATAAAGTAGGGATTTCTTGAAAGGCCTCCAGGATCCACCTTGGGCAGGACAGGGCCTGACCAGGGCTACACCCAAGGTGGACACAAAATGGTCACAAAATGGCTGCCCGGTCATGAGGTGTCACACTTTTATAAGTTTTGGTGCATTTGCATCTTGGGGTTTAATTGTCCAATTCCAGCTCCAGGCTGTGAGGTCCCATCCTTCTTGTTCCTCCCTCCAGCCACCCTTGTTTGTGCTTTTGGGCTTGAAAGTTGTGCTTGATCTTCAGCAGGAAAAGGGGTTTTTTTGTCTGCCTGCACTGTGAAGAGAGCTTACTAAATATGAGGCTCAGAACTGCACCCCTGGGCAGCACAGAACCTGAAAAACATGAAAGCTCAAACTTAAGGCATCAGTTGCAACTCCCTGTCATGCACAGGGACACTTTCCACTGGAGCATGGTGTTCAGAGCCCCATCCAACCTGGCCTTGGACACTTCCAGGCATGGGACGTCCACAACTTCTCTGGGCAGCCTGTGCCAGGACCTCACCACCCCCACAGTAATGACTTTCTTCCTAATATCCAATCTAAACCTGCCCTATAACAGTTTGAAGCCATTCCCCCTTGTCCTACATGACCTTGTCAATAGTGTCTCTCCATCTTTCTTGTAGGCTCCCTTCAGGTACTGCCAGGCTGCAGCCCAAAGACATTATCTATGGGTATATGAAAACAGTAAATATAAACCTAAATTCTGTTTTGTTATTAAAATGTAATAACCTTTATTTAACCCTCAGGAATGTCATCCACTGTGAGCCCCTATCAGAAATTAATTGTGTGACTTCACTGGGGATATGAGTGGTTCCACTAATTTATTTTTTATTTCATGATAGGGACAGAGGTAAACTAACATTTAAATAGATATGTTGTATATTTGCATCTGTACACTATCCCTGAAAACAAGAAAGAACAGTGAGAGAAATACATTGGGTCCAACAAAAGTTGAATGACAAAACTGAGGTGTTTTTTAATGGCAAGTTTCAGATGCATTGCATTAAAAGTAGGCAGGTTTTGAGTAAAAAAAAAAAAAAAAAAAAACAGGCAAGAAAAGATGTATCTCAGAAGTGAGCCTTTAATTAGGTACATAGGGGAAGAGGTTGAATATCAATTTAAGCTTTAATGTGTCTCTCTACCAAAGAGTAACCAACCTCTTTGTATGGGTGTTCAAGGGCAAACATCTAATTTCCACTGGTGTCAAGGACAGGCAAAAATCTCAACATCTCTCTACAGTAAGTGTTTTCTCCATAGACACAAGTATCACCAGGTCCAAGGGAGTGACTCCATGTGTCACGGACTGCCTGATGGGCTGATGCCAACAAACCTTTCCCACACTGTCAGCACTGGCCTTACAACCCCAAGCAAACCTTTTAACGTGCACCTGCCTCAGTTTCCCCAGCTCCAGAACAGTGGTAACATTTATTTCAAGAGAGCCAAATACCATCAGGCTGCTGTCACGTCGATAAGTGGCTCAGAGATCCCTGAATATATGCTAAGTTGGCACAAAAAGTGTGTATTTACAAATGAAGATGTATCCCTTTGTTATGAATATTGTGTATTACAGGCTGCCTGCATTATCAATTTAACGTGCACCAAGATTCAATCAAAGCTGTTTAAGACCTTGAAAAAGACGCTGCTCTGTGTACACTCTGATAGGCCAAGTGTTGATTCAGCCTACAGGCACGCACAAATAATATCCCGAGTCATTAGGGTCTAGCTTTTTTTAAAAAGCAGTTTTCAAACTTTGAAAAATCCTTTCTATGTGTGATCTGTGAGTTGCCTCCTGCGTTCGGAGCTGATAAAATGCAGGAATGTTCACATTCATGAGACAATAGCTCCGGCTGAATGCTGTAAAATGAAATAGTCTCTTTCAGTTTTTCCTTTCAAAAGGAAAATTGCATAAATAATACATTTGGGCCTTGCAATACAAAACAAGCACAATAGCTACTTTACAGCTTTCATCAAAATGAAGGCCATCTTTTTCATTTATATTATGAAACTGGTAATACAATATCATCATCTGCGATTGGCTGAAATCACCTAGACGGTGAGCTCTCCTTTCCAGATAATGCCACTCACTCCCTGTGTCAATGGAATGTGTAATGGTGGGACATATAAGACAAATTTTTTGTCATTGGTTAGCAATGAAGCTTAAAAAAAAGTCATAATGGAGATTTATTGAGGAATAAGCAAAGCTTCCCAGTGAAAAAGAGTAAGACAATATCTGAAATGTTTCTGTATTCCCTGTCAATATTTTGCTTCTACATTTCGGTTCCTCTGCATTCTTAATATGCTCTTTTTCAAAGGGGAGAGGAGGTGCAATGATGGAAAGGGCAGCTTACTTTCAGAAAGGCTCTGTGATAAAAGGTGTATTCTTAATTTTTGGGTTAGTATTAGATAGATGTCAGTCCACAAGACAAAAAAAAAAAAAAAAATTAAAAAAATATTAAAAAAAGAGAAACATTTAGGGGGTATCCCAAAAGGGCAGGTGGTAGAGCTGGAGCAGTTTGTTCTCCATTCTCACCACCACCCAGAGGGGTGTTTCACCTGCTCCCCAGTCTCAGTTAAATCTCCTTCTTTGGCAGCTGTCTTTGCCTTCTCCACTCACTCAGTTCCTTGCCTTTCATTTATTGACCTCAGTCTTGGACTAAAGCTGACACTGAACCAAACACAGAGCATGACTAATCACACAAATCTATTCGCAGTCATCCTTAGGGAATTCTCAAGCCCTCGTAGCTACAGTTATTTTGCATTTCCCTGGTTCTATCCTGTATCACGAGAGAATGACATCATGTCTGGGTAAGGAATGATATTTTCTTTCATATGATCATTGCTCTACCCTTCATTTTCTCTCTCCATTGTAATGGCATTCTTTATTTCTCGGATGTATTCACAAATTACACATCCTGAGCTGATTTTTCTCCCTCATGGTGACCTTTCAGAATAGGGTGTGTACCCAGAATGAAAACCAAAGCAAAACCACACCAACAGTTCAGGTGTCAGCTGAGACAGACACTTGGTAGAGCCACCTCCTAGACTGCAGGGAACATGTTGGTATTTTCTGTCGAGTTTAGGTCTGGTCTACTCCTGCCCACAACGCATTCCACTGGAACCAGGAGTAAAGTAATTGTTAAATGTCCTGGCCTTGACATGCAGCAGATATACAGAACATTTCACCAACCTTTCCCAGACAGTTCTCTACTGAAGCTACACATCTAAGTGTTATACAAGTACCAAAACAAGCTCAGAATGAGCAATATTTTGGTTTTGGTTTGAACATTCCAGTCTATTTTGCTGTGTGTTTGCTAGATCTTCCTTAGTCAGACTGGCATGTGCAGAGTTACCTTTGGGAGTACCTGGGTTTTGTCCAAGGTCTTTGACTACTCCTCATTAGACCTTGAAAGGATTCACTGTACCCAGGCATCCCACTGGCCTATTTAGAGTCCAGCACGATGTGCTAAGTTAAAAACAAGACCTATCTGACCTATGTGACACAGCAATTCCTTGAGAATAATTTCTCCATTACTGCGCCTTGACTTTTCCTGCTGTAAAATGAAATTTGGCTGCTCTGTGAGTGTTTTGAGCATGACTTGCCATTTTTATTGATGGCATTAGGCCAGATATTGTTTAACTAAACCCCAGTTGTGTTTGAGATGGGAGAGTGTGCTGCTAAACTTCCATGGTTAGTGCAAACCCTACCGAGGGCTCTGTTTCTTCTGCACTTAATCACTCTCTCATTGATTTACAATTCTATTTTCTGCAAGGACAGACTTCCCTTGTTGTGTTTATTGAATTCAACAGTATGGGTTCATAATCCTTCTCCTTTCTCATTTTAACATTAGAGAGAGTGAAAGCTTCTCACTTTCAAGCTGAGAGCTTTGAGTTCCATTGCTAAATGCAGCTGGAACAGAAATTCCTACCTTAACTTTTTAAATTGTATTTTCCCCATCAGATGAACAAACTCGAATCTTCCATGCAGGCACTAAATTCAGGCATTCTAAACCCACATTTGGAAATTGAACATTGACACATATCTTCTGAGCAAAGCTGCAGCTATTAGATGTTATTTGAATGCCAAGGTCAACCATTAAAATTATTCCCTCTTCCCCATCATTATAATATTGTACTACAAATGTCATCAGGATTGTGACACGGATTGTAAGACTATAACATTAATTTTCAGCTGGTTTGCAATTATATTTCTCTCACTGTGGAAGTGTTAGCTCTGATTTGATAAAGAATAATGCTGTGTCAGTACCTGGGAAGGAGAATTGCAGAAGAAAGGTCCAAGGTACTGAGAATTCACCAGGAGAACTGTGTCCCTTGGAAAAGAATCATCTTGGTCCGGGTCAAATACCAACATGTGTCTGTTGAGGTATAAAAGTAAAATGTACATGATCAAATAGCCCATGGACCATTCCACAAAAGGTACTTGCAGCACATTTCTGGTTCTGGAGATATTTCTCCTCTATCTCATTGGACACAGAATTTTTCCCTCTTTTTGTACCAATCCCCAGCACGGTGCTGAGGCAGAACTTCCTGGTTCCCTTCGTTCTCACTTTTTCTCTGGGCTCTGCAGTGGCAAATCCTGTCCTGGTGCAGAGACCACAGCACAAACACAGGAATTTCACAGTGAGCTTTAGTCACTTCTGCTCATCCCAAAGCACTTTCAAGGTTCAGTCTTAGCAAGAGCCTTGCAGTAAAATACCAACAGAGAGGGAGTTGGCTGGGAGTAGTCAATGCCCTTGAGGGAGAAAATAAAAGGTCTTTGAAGACTGGTTGTAAACAGTATCTGAGCACAGGAGGCTTAAATCATCTTGGATGTGGACTTGTCCATTCTGCTTGATGTCAAGCAAGAACCCTTTTTTTCTTATCTCTGTACTTATGGGTACAGAAACCTGTGAACACTATGTCTGTGCTGAGGATGAGACAAGAGCTCCTTGATTCAAAGAGCAACCTGTTGCAAATAGGTAAAACCTTACAAAGGGAAGGCCTTGTAAAACCATGGCTTGGGCCTGCTACTTTGGCTAAGCAGAAAAGGACAATGGGGAAGTGATCCAGCTGAATTAAAGGTAGAAAAACAAGTAATGTAATCATCACGTGTTCACATTGTGGTGTATGGTGGTTGGTTGAATTATGTTTGTTATGATTTAAGAGTATGTAACTGGTAACTGCTTAAAAAAGCCGTGTTTTTACAATAAAGGGACTCTCCTTTTCCTGGAGACCCTGCATCACTGCAGACCCTCACCTCACAGTAACCCTGAGATGAAGTGCAGTGTGGAGGGTGAACACTTCATGCCCACTGAGAGGAAGTGCTTTTGCAATCAGCTGCACAAGCAGCGGTGTGAAAACCTCTTCCTTCTCAAAGAGGAGGGGCAAAAAATGTTCTCTTGTTCACACGACCCATAACACTGTTACCACTCCCAGGTTTCCCCCTGCTTGTGTTAACTCTGAAAAGGGAAACAGCAAAATACACTTCCTATTTTTGTACCCTGTGAGCTCTTTGGGGTTTTGACTGCATCCTCTACTACTACTTTTTTACATCCCACTACTGCTGTAGCTTACTCACTCACCACCTCCCAATCACCCTGAAATGCTGATAACATTAACAGCAATTAACCAGCTCTCCTCTAAGAACACACTGTTTGATTGTGTAACAGTTAGGAGATGCGAAGACAAATAACTTAATTACTCCACACTTGATCTTTTCATACCTCAGCGTCGTCCTTTCCTGAGGGAGAGGCCAGAGCTCGAGGAGTGAGGAGGAAATATGTTGCAAAAAAATTCTTAGCTTTAGCCTATGAAAATCCTGGTGAGTGGGTATTAATAGCAGGCAGTCAGCTCATGGAGAAGACAAATTGTGTCTCAGCAGAACAAAACCGAACACGTGTGGAAAAACAGCACCTCCTGAAAAGCACAATAAATTGTGCTATGAACCCTCCAGCCTTTAAACAGGCCTGTGACATAATAAATCTTCTGTTGCTCCTTGTATCAAAGGTTCTCAGCTCTTCTGTTGTGTCTGAACAGCACTTTGGAGTACAAGTTACCAGCAAGTGAGGTCCAGGCTCATCTCAGGCTCAAAGTACAACCAACAAATTGTGCCACATCTCTGCTTGTAGAATTGCCTTAGAAAAAAAGCGATAAAGAGCTGGAGGGGCAAGGAGGAAGTAATCCTAACCCAGGGTTAGGGAAAAGGGAGAGAAGGAGTTGGCAGGGACCCCAGAGAGCAGGCAGTGATTCCTGCAGGCACTTGGGCAGTGGTTGGGTGACCAAGAGGTGATGCAGCAGCAGATGTTCAGGGAAAAGTCAAAAGGTGAGAGGGATACAAGCAAGACTCGGCATCAAAAGGTGCAAACTACAGACTTAACACAGAACTGTCTTTCAGAAATTGTTTCTCAGTCATCTTAGTGGACTTAGGATTTGCAGCTTTCTTCAACTTTTTAATTCCAAATATTCAAGTTTCCTGTTTAACAACAGGCAAATCGGGCAAATCCTCATCTAACAAGATTAAAGCTTTTTGTCCTTAAACACCACTCTAAGCAAATCTTCAGAGTACAAAACTTGTTGCTTTTATTAAAACTATGGAAGGCGTTATGCTTTCCCCTTAAGCTCAGTTATTTGGTTCATTAATTTGGCTTAGACACTTAAATTGGGAAAGAAATTAAAATACTTTCTACAGCCTCATGAACAGCCTTGACTTTTTACCTCTCTGCTCTCTGTCTCAGCCTTCTTGGTGAACCTGAATGGCCAGCAGGTTAGACTTCCATCTAAGAGGAGTTTCATTCACTTTTACTGCTGAAGGTGCAGACACCAAAGACCTCAGAGCAGCAGGTACATCCCAGGGCCCAGAGGAGAGAGGGATTGCGTCCAGTCCTTCCAAACCCATCATCTTCTGCCAGATAACACAAAGTGATTGCAATCTATCCCACAATCCCTGTGCTTTTATTTGTCCAGCTGCTCAAAGGTGACAAAAAGTAAGTCCTGGGCAAATGGCTTCAATGTAGACATCATTCACTTCTCCTCAAAGAGATATTGGGGGTGTCTATTAAGGGCCCGTTCCTATTTCTGCAATCTGTGGGTCCTTCAAGCTAAGATGCTTGTTCTCAAAGCCTCTGAGAATTTTGAGATACAAAATCCAGTCAGAATATTTTGTGCATCTCCTCATCTCTTCTCTAGATTCCTATAAAGTTAGTGGCTTTTGACCATAAACCCGTTCTTAAGCTGTGTATTTTCTAGCATATATTTTTATACTTAAAATACACATAAATTGTTCTAGAACTGTGTTTGCTGGACAGAGAGGTCGTTATTGCCCACAATGATGATCACATCACATGAATCTGAGTGTCCAGGAAATCTCTGGAGGCAGTACCCAGAAACTAGTTCAGGGCAGGAGCCCAAACTTGGTGCTCACCCTTGGGTGCATCCTCCAGGGTTCCTTGGCTCCAGAGGGTGTCCAGAGAGGACAAAAACTAGAATGAGCAAAAGCAACCACTGGAAATGAACCTGTTGTCAAAATTCTGATATCAACCATCATCCATGTCATTTCACAAAGCAACTTTAACCCCTGGGTTACCTGTTCCCACTTCACCTAAGTAGTCACAGGTTCACTGTCACCCCCATTTTCATCTAAATGTGTGGGTCAGACAACAAAGATGAGAGACAGACAAGGACACAGGTAAATGGTTGCCATTGTGAGCTATCTGAAACCAAATTGGGCTAAATTTCTTGGAGATTCCATATGTGGTTATTGTGTGAGCAATATCATGAAGCTTTTTTTTATTTTTGGCCTTTGCTCTCATAATCTTCCAGACATTTTAGAGATGCCCATCTCCATGTCAAAGGCAAAAAACCCTCTGCCTTTCAAGCAACTGCTCCTACTAGACATGTGCTATCATAACACATCAAGAAGAAAATAGTGGGGAGGTGCCCATAAATACAAGATTTGGGGGGAAAAGAAAGAGATAGAGGGCATTTACTGGAAAGGGGCATTATAGGTTTCCATTTCCCCAGTTATGCTGTGTTTAAATCAGACAGAACATCTCTCCACTTATTCCAAACTAATTCTGAAAATACCACATATTCTCTCTTTACTTTCCTGTCTTTGCTGTGGGTGGCTGAAAATGGTTCACTGACACTTCCAGGTGAAACCACGTAGCTGTTTGACTTTAGTGTTTTTACATGAAACCCACCTCATTTTCTGTTTGGGGACCAATACATCAGCCATCCCCAACAACAGCTCACCGAAAAGATCGGAGAGCAGCTTGTACATCAAAAGCTGAGTATGAAAAAAAAAATTAGCAAGCAAGAAATTAAATCATTAAAACTCATCAGTATTTTGCCCAAAATATTTCATCGTAATACTTGGCTCTATCTTGCTGCTCTAGACCGCAAAGCACGTTGCACAGGATGATAAATTACATTATCTTCATTTTACAGATGGGAAACTGAGGCAAAGGAAAGCAAATAGACTTTCTCAATGAATTGATAATAGGAAACTTATTTTCTGACTCTCAGTCTGGCAGTCTATTCAGTAGACTATCCTGTCTTTAATTCCTATTTGAAAAGGGTGAAAGAAATAAATGTGCTGTTATGTTAGCTTTTGCAAATCCATTTTCCCTTAGCACCAAGACAAAAAAAAAAAAAAAAGAAAAAGCAAGAATCAAATGCTTAAAATAGTTAAAAATATTAAAGTACACAATAAGACTATTTAGTTGCATTTACAGCTGGCAGGAGACTCTGACATCCTATTTTTATTTTATATTTTTTATAGCTAAAGATTTCATTGTACTCCCTGAAAATCATGGTAGTTTGCCGACAAGCTTGCAGCTTCAAGTGCTCATTTTCAAGCCAACTGTATTTGAAAACAATGTTTGGCACTGAAAATAAGCAGAGATATAAGAAAAATATTAAAATCGCTATGGGAGTGACAGGAAAAAATGGAGTGAGACAGATTCCTCCAGCCTGATCCTTTATGATTCTTTTCTAGTTATTGAGTATATAAATTTCAATCCCCTAGTACAGCTGAGGGGGGAGAAAAATACATGATTATCATATCACTCAAAGCTGCACAACTTTAAAATCAGCTCCAATATAAATTCACTCTCTATAAAATGACTTTTAATATTCTTTCCCATAACATAAGTATTAAATTTTGTATGATTAAAAATTTATTTACTCTCTCTTCCTTAATTTAGATTTTTATTTGTTATCATTGCCATTCCCATCTGATCTCAACAAAAAATCTCTCTGTACTTTATGGTGGGAGCGTACCACTACCTGTGACACATCACTGGGCTTTGAAAGCTGAGCCTTAAAGCAAATTAAAAGTGACCACTCCAACCTGGTGGCTCAGACAACGTGCATTATGCTGCTGTTCCACAAAGGGAGAAAGGGGAGAAGGCAAGGGAAGAGAGAATCCTTTTCCTGGGTTAGGAAAGCACATGTGAAAGAGCTACATGGCTACAGCAAGGACCTGTCACCTGGTTTACATTGTGACCCGCCAGAATTTTGTCATATTAGCTCACCCTGTTCTTTTATAACTCACTGGTTATGAAAGTGTCCCAAGAAAAGCAAATAAAATGAAATAAAGTGAATGTCATGCAGAATTATGTTCCCTCAGAACATCACACCTGAATACTCTTCTGTCCAAGACAAGGCAGCTCAGCCTGTGCCCGTACCAATTACAAAAATAAATTTTAAAAAACCCTAGCAACCTAAAAACTGCTATGATCTATGATAAAATGTGGTCAAGTAAATGCTGGCAGGCCGTAACCACCAGTGAACCAATATCCTTTACAGTCCATGGCTGCTGTTTTGTGAAATTACTTGGGGTTTCTCAGTACTTGTATTTTTTCCAGTCATTCACTCTTAACTTGAATTTTTTGTGCATATTTTTCAATGGAATATAAGGGACTAGAAGGAGTGAATGATTATTTTAATCTAAGAGTTGTTCACTCAAAAGGTGCATAAATCAGATGTTTTAACTGTTTAATAATCCTGCTCTCCATGCCCTACACACATTCACACTACACCACCTATTGCAAATTAGATATGTTTCACAAAAAACAAAAGAAAGGTGATATTGGAATATTTCCTTCTGATCCAGCATTATCCCATGCCCACCATGGGATCCATGTCTCTCAGGCAGAGGAAACCGTGATATTTCCTAGGAAAAACATCCCAACTCCCACTTCCCACATGCACAGTATTTCCACAGCACATTGTGATCTGGACTCTCTCTTCATGGACTGGCCTAATAGAATTTTGGATGCACATCAGCTTTTACTGTCTGTTGCACACACTGCAGCAGTTTTGATCCAACTTTTTTGGCCGTGAAGGAGTGCCCATAAAAACTGTTGGCCATAAAAAGTCACCCAGGTGGCTGTTCCAGGTTCCATCAGTCTCACCTGGAGGGGCCAGCGAAATCATCAGCCTTCCGCTCCCTGTCATAGCTCACTGTGAAAGATTTAAATGTGTTCAATGGAACAGGCAGATTTTGAAATACTAAACTCCTACTCTAAAGGGAATAGCTTTCCCTGCACATCAGGGAATGGGCCCACCTTAAAAAGAGCCAATGATTCCTCTCCTGGAGCAGCAGCTCACTCAAGTCCCAATAAAGACCATTGAGAAAAGCCCAATTTGAAGTCAATGTCCACAGTTTCACCTTAATATAAGCTGATTTTGGCTTACTGTCTCTGTGTACAAGTAATATCAGATTTGTCATGGAGCCTTTATAGAAGATATATTTTAAGCCCTCTAAACTGCTTGAAAAACCCAAGGATTTTTTTTAAGAGCTACGCTCTTTTTATTTCGCTGATCACCGTTAGAGCAAATCATAAAGGCTGAACCATTCTTGCCAGCTTTATTGTTTGCATATATTTTAAATAAAACTTTTATTCTATTTAAAAACGCTTTGATGTTACTTTTCATGCATCTTTTTTTCCTTTATAAGAATGTTAAAAGAAATTATTTTGAGAAACCCTTACACAAATGTGCAATATCCACATTACTTTAGTGTGTGAAGGATGGTCCTGAAGAAGGTGCAAAAGAGCAATTCCCCTCCAGCCCTCGAAATGTGGTTAAAGTATTAATTGAATATTCTTAGGTGATAATTAGTCCAACTGTTTAACAGTCCAAGCATTTGCATCCAATCCAACAGAAGATGTTTTTATTTCATGGTCCTTAGTTTTAGACCAATGAAGTGCACATGCCCTTTTGAGGAAGATATGCACAATTTTAGGTATCACACAGCTAGATAATAATCCATTCCAATTGTTCAAAAATCCTTAGGTTGTTCAGGCCACACTGTATGCTCTTTATATTCAACAAATAATATGCAGTCTATATATATATCAGCCTGGAAAAGAGGAGGCTGTGGTCTGACCAAATTGATGCCTTCCAGTACCTGAAGGGAACCAACAAGAAATATGGGAAAGGCTTTTTCCAGGATCATGTGGTGACAGGACAAGGGGGAATGGCTTCAAACTGGAAGAGTGTAAGTTCAGATTAGATATTAGGGAAAATTTCTTTACTCTGCTTCTTGGACAGTGGTCAAACGTCATAAATTGTATTGCAAAGATATAAGAAATAATATTCCAAAGACAATGTTCTCCCCAGCTTTATACTGGGGTGGGGAGGGGGATGTGTGGAATTCAAACCTAAGCACAGTGTGTCATGAGGGGCTGTAAGAAAGAATCTCATTGTGGTGAAACACTGGGTGAATGTGGTGACCTTAAAATGCCCTTGGAGAGGGCCAAGAGCAAGGCAAGTTCTCTAGGAAGGAACTCTATGTTGAGCTAGAGGATTTGAGACTACACTGGATGGGATATGAGGGGACTAAGGCTAAAACTACTGTGAAATTTCTGCATCTCTGCACAGTGACCCCAAAAAGGGGGTGCAGAAAACTGCTGGATGACAGTCATAGTTATCACCAGGAGCCTAAAGGCAAGACTCTGTACATGTCACAACTGCACATGGCACTCAGGGCCATGATCTAGTTGACATGGTGGTGCTTGATCATAGGTAAGTGTGTAAATGGAGGTATTTTCACAATAAATTAAAAAAAAATACAATATAATAGCAAACCAGGTTGAGCCGAGGAATTTAAAAAAAATAATTACAGTGTGATATTAAATATTTCATTCTCTTACCAGTGTAGGGTAAGATGACAGGTAGGAGATGAAATTTTAAAGTTCAGTCTATCTATCTATCTACCTACAGCAACTATCTCGGCATTTACACCATGGTCATCACTGCTTTATCTGAGGAGCTATCAGAGCAGTAGTGAACTGGGGAGTTAAAAGAAAAGACCTCTTTTTATCTCAAAGGTCATGTGGATGCTATAAAAATACAGATATGCAGTTCTATAAAATCTTGCAGGTTAAAAGGTACATCTATTAAAACAAAACACGTGTGCTGCAGATCCGTGTTTCCCTGCTCCAGCCTCACTGCAGGGACACGGCTGAGCTGTGCTGGAGAATGTGGGTCCTGCTACTGGGGAGGAAGCAGCAAAATCTGAGAACGTGGGAGGTGACATCCAGGACACCCCTTTATTAATTTCAGTTACTACTATTCATGCTGCATGGTTGGTTCAGTTTAAGATATGCAAATAACAGAGAACGTCTTGTCAGGGAAAGTTGATCCATGGGACACCCAGAGAAATTCAGCAGCAGTTCCCTGTCCCATGAAAAATAATCTCCACCCACACTCTTGTTCTAGCAGTAATCTGTTGCACACGACATGGGACAGCCTTGCAAAATTTCTCCTTTGAAAGGCAGCCAAACTCTCACTGCTTGCGAAAAAATGGGAAGGATCTTCTCCTGTCTTTCATGAATCTGGTCAAACGCAGAAGGGAAAAGCAAGGGGAAGGCAAGAGAGTATTTTTTTAATGCAAATATTACCCTTCTATTTTACAGTCTTTAGCAAACAGCCTTGACACTCAATAACCCAATTAGGAAAATGGAAATTTTTACTCAATTTATGGCTGTATAATCAGGCATAGTGAGGAAGAAAGTGACAATGCAAATGGGGAAGATATCAAGGAGATTTTGTTCCCTTTGTCAAAAGGTTTACAACTCCCTAACAGAGACATGTTGAAAAACCTTAATTTAATCTGCCCCAATTATTAAAAAGCATCTGTAAAGAAATTTATTTGAAAGCAAGAACTTATGAACAGAAATGAGCCCAGCTCTCAGAAATACTAAGATCCCATACTCTCACTGATTTCAATCAAGCCTTAGGGAAGTTCATGATATGGGAAAACAAAATGTCCACACACACAGAGGGGAAAAAAAAATAAAAAGCACTCTTGTGTTATGACATTAAATTCTAGGTCTAATGTTGTGCTGGGAATAGTTATTTACACTGCTGGCAAATTTCATATCGGAAATCCTAGTCCACTGAGAATACTCTCCCCAACACTCTTTCCCCCCCAAAAAAAAACCTAAAACACTATACATTTAAAATTCCTCTGTTTTTTTCTATGTATGAAGTTTCATTAACTGTATTCGTAAATACCTACATATATGTAGTTTTTCAGGTCTATGTATAGAAATCTGTGGCTTCATATCACATGTGGAACCTCACATGCAGACATAAACCTTGCACTGTTGAGGCATTTGTGTTTATCTGAGTCCATTTCCTGTTGGCAACAAAAGTAAAATCTCAGAGCACTTATTTGTCTATTTACCTATGGATTTAGGTTCCCTTCTTCTCATACTCAGACACTGTTTCCCAGATCAGGTAGCTGAGTCACAGAACGAAATAATTCTCAGAGATCAGGAAAGCAATATAAACTCCTGGTAATATCACAAGACAGGTTAAACATACATGATAGATTACAGTGACATACCCAAATACTGGGTTATGCAATAATACTTTTGGTAGCTAGGCAACTTTTAAAAATCCTTCTAGTTAATTAATTCAAAGTCACAGAGACTTACATTTCTAAGTAATTTAACGACTTCTGAAATGTTTCCTAGCCCAACTTGTCAAAATGCACGCCATAATAAACTGGAGCCAGCTTAAATCCTGAGGTATCTTTCTGATGTTTAAACAGCTGACTGTTTCACTGCTACCTTTCCTAATTAAACTGTACATTCTGAAAATAGCATGGTGACAAAACATGCTAATTGTTGATGTTTGAGTGACCTCCCGAGACTGGCCATATGTTGGGAAGCACTGCTTAGCAGCGACTCGTCTGTGCGCCGGGTTTGACAGAGGCATAATGGAAATGGGAAAGCCAAACGCTCACTACTCCTGGAATGGAACTAATTCTGGACAAATAAAAATGTGGATTCCATCTGCAGAGGCAGCCTGACTCCATTCCCACTGCAATCAGTGACTACAGGTCAGCGCTTCGTGCTTTGGAAAAACCTCCCTTTGGCGATCACAAAGGATTCACTTCCTAATGAGAAGCTCCCCTCTGAGCCCTAGCACAACTTGGATCAGTGACTCCATGATCACACTGGTGCTCTCACACTTTTACAGGGCTCCAGACTTTAAATGAGCTCTAGCAGAGCCCCTAACACCCTTCTATTATTCCTCGCTTCTATGTTTAGTTTCTTCACAGTTCCATATTGTGCAAGATAAATACAGCAGACGCAATGATTACATCTAAAGTTCCAAATAATGCAACTCCAGCAGTGTAAAATAAATGCAAAGGCTGTTTAATGCATTTTCTTGGGTTTTTAAAGTAACTGTAGGTGTTTATTATAGTAAAACCCCAATTATCTTAAGCACCCTGGTAGCAAGTTACCACTCCCACACCTTACCTTGGAGCATCTTCATCATTTTACATTCTATACCTCTGCTTCATAGCAGAGTGCCCAATAAAACCATGCAAGAGGTTCCCTAATGTCATGAGAGAGAGTTTAATGTCAATGAAACAACTTTCCTTCTTTAATGTTCACAGTGTGAACCTACAGATAATGCTTTTAATGTGAGCTGGGCATTTTTGGTGGTTACAGTTCTTTGGAATCAGAATAGTGTTTGATGTTTAGCTCTATCCAGTTTTGTTCCACCTTCTGGGTCTCTTGTAAACCCCCTCAAGGTATTTGACCCAAAGTTCCAAGCACTGCAGAAGTTTCAAAATTTACTCTATAAATGGAGTAAAAGACTCCATTTATAATTAGACCCACAGAAAAATAATTATTTGCAAAAAGGCACGGTCTTCACCAGCATCATTGCATCTATTCTTAATCAGTGCCAATATAACATTAAAATTAAAGACAAGATGGAGTAGGGGGAAAAAACATATTTAGGGGTACAAAAAGGGAAAGCAGTAGAGGAAAAGGAGAAGGAAAAGTGAAGGGACTGTATGATATACATTAAGATATTAAAAGGAAAAGCCGTCGTTTGTTAGCATTCAACCCTAATATTATATTTTACCAAAGAGAGAACTAAAAGACATTAACTCATGTGTACTTTCTGATTTGTAAGTGTCATGCTAAGGGTTAGAAGATGAACCAGGAAAGGATAAATCTATTTGGAAACTTTTGTTTGAACTTCCTTAGCATGTCTTTGACAGCAAAGCCAGTCCTTATAAACTCTTCCTACAAGGACTTTAACGAGACATTTTAAAGATAAATGCTCACAAAATATTAGCACAGAGAAAAATCGGAATTTTTAATCATGAAAATTTTCACTGTAAATTTAATTCTTAAGCTTACAAGCATCTGTCTGACAAAAATTCACTCCTATGCCATAAGCAAATAGAAATAACTTGAAACTAAACTCACAGCCATTAGTTCACAGGTTATCCATATGCTGAAACAGAGATGTATGAAAGCTATGTGAAGCTATGAATACACTTAGACTATGTACAAATAATAATCAGAAGGAAAAGTTAAATTTAAATAATTATTCATTGCAGCAAAATCAGTCCCTACTCTCCATAACATGTTTCTGGAAAAGACTTTTGGATTAAGTTCTATGACTATGAGCTTTAATTTCATCTTACATGTGTAGTTTCATTTAGCTGTCAATAATTTTAGCTAGTCTCTTAACGTTTAGCATCACAAGTTCACTGCACTTTTGCATTTGTCACCTGAAATAAATGTGTCCTTTCCTTTTGAAACCCTCCTGTTCATTGAGATGTCCCATTTCTCCATTCTCAAAAAGAAAAATAAGCAAGGGGAAAAGATTTTTGTACTTTTTACCTTGTTGTATTTTTATCAATACACTCAGGCTTTCGGTTTCACAGAAAGTCTTGGCAGCCAAACTCCTGAAGTGCAGATTAAGAGATCACATCCTAAATTATGGTCTTTACTACAGAAGTTACTGACCTGACCATCATGATTGCAGGCATTCTCAGCAAGCAGTCTAAGCTTGCTAGACTATTTTTTCAGCTTCAAATTTGTATTATTTTTTTTTATAAAGTATTGACTCCCCAGTGTCAGGTGTCCTCCTCACAATATCCAGCACAGGTGACCTTCCACCCAAGATTATTTTGTTTCTTCCAGTGAAAGCAAACTATCCCTCTGATTACCCTCTTCTCTTAAGAAATCTAGGCACCCAACCAGATCACAAATCCACCAGTTCTGTATTCTAGACCCCTCATCTCTTGCCTAAGCCAGGATCTGAGCTGGTTTCCCTCTCATGGGTGTATCAGCACCACTGCAGACTCAACACCCTCCATTTGTAACCAAGCACTGGCAGCATGACCACGGTTCTGTCAGAAGGTCAATAGCTTGGTTGGCAGCTTTGGCTCAGAACTCCAAACCCTCATGTCCAAACTCCTTCCCAGACCTGAGATCCACTTTGCTATACATCCATATACCTCAATATACATCAATTACCTCCCAGTTATGGCAGCTGTCTTTCCCTCTGGCCTTGACCCTGTGCAGACTTATTCCCCTTATATCCATGCAAAACACTGCTGTGCAGTCCATTATCTGAATTCTGCTGGTTTAGGATGGGACCACGTAATTTCCCTCTCTCTGTGCTCTTTGGTTCCTCCCTTCTGCTGTGTCAGACAGGAGCTGTTTGTTTTCCCCCCACACTGTGATTTCTCTTTCACCACCAGGTCACTGCGTTCTTGTTTATAAACCACTTGTCACATTTCCAGACTGCCAGTGTATACTTTCTCTAATGGCCCATTACACATAGGTTTAGGAAGGGTTCTCTGCAAACACCCACAAAGCTGTGCCAATTACCTTCCTCCTTTTCAGCTCCTCCCAAGGCACCCAAAAAAACCCTCTTGCTTCAACATTAAACTGCCATGGTCAGGGATGAACATGTTGGATGTTTTCTCTTCCTTTCCCCTTTGTCCACCCCCACGGCTGTTCTGGGTTTGTGCAGTGCTCAGCTGTGTCCTGTGATCCCAGCTCCCCAGGAGCTGCAGGGATACTGAAAAAGTCATCATCAAAAATAAAATCTGTGTGAAGAGTTAGGCAAGAGAGCAAGCCTCTTCTTTACACTGTTGGAACACCTGGCATAAAGGCAACAAGGAAAATGCTAACTTATGCCATCATGCAAACACCAGAAATTCTAAAAATAAAAGTGACCCATCAGACCCTACACTATATCCCTCAAAGTCCTGCCTATGCCAGCTTTTTCCTGCTTTGCCCTGTGTTCTGCAAGTAGCTGGGACTTGAAATGAGAGAGCAGGTTCATCTTTTCCAGCCTTGCAGATATCTCATCACCACAGCATTACTCCAAGTAATGAAACACAGACATTAATTCAGAGTGTTACTACCTCCCCCAGTCAGTCCAGAGGCTCAAAGCAAAACTGCAAAAGTTCTGCAGCGTGTATAATTTACAAGATGTTCTTAAATTTTAAAAAAAAAAAAATATATATATATATAAAAGCCTCGCTTAATAACAAGTGCAAGATCTGATGTCTGAGAAATATATTCTAGTCTGCTTCAAAATGTTGGCATTTTCAAGACAAGACCATTTAAAGGGCATAACCTAATGAATCATTAGCACCAAAGCCCATATAAATTAAAACTATAATAAGATGCTTTTAGAATCATCACCCCCCCTTTTTTTTCTGTCCACCCTTGTTATTTCACTTTCAGAGAATATCCAGAAGTACATTTACTTAAATGTCTCTTAAAAATGGCTTGCTCTGATAGATTTGATGGACTCCATTTTTCTTCTGTCACAGGAAATAAATTGGACCTAGTGTTTTTAAAAAAGAAAAAATGTGTCAGATCAGATTCTTATTCTCAATAGAAGGGGAAAGACATTTCTCTCATTACCAGGATCTGCCCTAATTTCAGATTAAGTTTTACATGATATGCATGAATTCATATATTTACTTTCTCTCTACAGGTGTCTACATAAGGTAATAGCATATTTGTTCACACATTGATATTTCTGTGGGGTTTTCTGAGAATTAAATAATCCAAGATAGGTTCTTCCCAGGATTATATCAAGATTCTGTAATATTCCGAGTCATTTAGGAAATGGTCCAGGGAAGAAAAAGGCAAAGAAAAACAAAACAAAACAAAAATCCCCACAAATATAAACAATCCTCAAATATTTTAGCTCTGGCTGGTCTCAGCTCTGGCCCAGCTTGCCTCTGTGGACAGAGAAAAAAGCCTCAGTTCCCAAATTCTCAGAGAACCACAGAGAGGAAGACTGGACCACACTCCCAATGGCAGATTTGATCTGAGGAGGAGGAGATTTCATTTCAGACTCTGAAGCTTTTCCTGAACTTTATGTACGACCCATCCACAGCAACTGACAAAGGACAGGAGCTGCTCTCCAGAGTGACACAATATAATTTAATATAATGGAAAAGCAAATTACTCTTTTCTGAATCAGCTCACATTGTTAATTTATTTATTTTTGGACTCTCATATTCTTTTCCTCCACCCCCCAAAAGGAAAAGCAGTATCTCCTTAAACTGCTTCCTATATCATTGTGAAGGATGGAGCCAAAGAGAACTGTTCTTGGGAAGTTTATTTGTAAAATCTTGCCAGTGCACATGAATAAATTTCCTAATGTGATTCTGTGAAAATTAGTTCTCTTTGATTTAACTGGCCTGTGCTGGTTTTGTTTTTTTTTTTTCCCTTTTATTTTGCTCACAGACAACTTGTGGGACTTTTTACCTTTGAACACAGATGTCTGCAAATGTGGAATAAAGCGAATCCAGGGATAGAATAAGCAGAATCAATTAAAAAGCCTTAAATTTTTGAGGTTATGTATCAAATATAGATGTAATAGGTATAATTTTAAAATATATTTAATTTCTATAGTGGTTGAACCAGCAAAGCAGCAATCTGAATTTCTCACTCTGCTACCAGTAGTTAAAGATGCCAACATTTGAGGTTTGGATCCATCCTGTATTAGAGGTGGAGCGAGAAAACTGGGGGATTAAAAATTAAAAATAAATAAATAAATAAGGCAATCCAATTAAGGAGTTCTACTTCTAAGTCATTTAGTTGCTTCCAGAATCCCACCCACATGGACAAACATGAAAATGAGCACCTGTAGTCTGGATGCTGGTACACCCACAGCACCAGACTGCTGTTAGTCATTTCCCACAAAGTTTCTGTAGCACAAGCCAGCATATGAGCCCAAATATTCCATTCTATTCTGTGTTTTCATCCTCTTACACATTACTGACAACTGAAAGGTGAAAGAAGTGCAAGCTAAATAGAAGTACTAATTAAAGGGAAATATTTTCATATTTGTTTTGATTTGAATGGTTTAAGTGGGATGAGGAGAAGCAAGGACTGAGTGTGTGGAGAAAGGAGAGGGGACAATAAGATTTATTTATGAGAGATGAATCGTGGATTCATTAAACCAAACAACACTGAATTATGCTAGGTTGGAAACTGTCTCTCACTGGCAAAAAAGAGGTGGATGGACAGTAGCAAGTTCAAATATCCTGCTAATTTGTGCATTTTCCTGTTTTTTAAAAAGTGTCAGAATGAACTGTGCAATCTTTTTGCGATCATTTCCCACTAAGCAGTATTTCATAAATCCAAAATATCCGGGGAATGTGGAATTCCACAGAGTGTAACACCTCTCTCAGGACACAAGCATCCATCTCTCCTGCCTCCCTGCCAAGGAATGGCTCTCTTAAGCATTGCAAGGCTGCTGTGCCAAGGAGTAGCCCTCAGAATTTGGAGAGGCTGATCAGAACTATTTTAGCCAAAACCACAAATCATTTCATTTTTCCAAAAAAGGAAGAGAATTGCATAAAACTGATCTGGCAAGCAAGATCATGAGCCTAAGGAGAGCCCAATTAAATTCAGCAGATTCTCTCTGATGTGGCAGCAAAGGGGAAGAAGCACTTAAAGGAAAACTGAATCATAAAATAAAAGATAATCTGTTCACTACACACAATTACAAGGAAGAGTAAATCATTACAAAAAAGGCTTAAATATGTAATCTACTTCATTCATTTTTCTCCCAAGTATAAACAAAATGTCTTTATCCAAAGTTTTGAGGGCTTATAACTAATTAAAAATATTCATAACAAACAAAATTACTTGCTCAGTCCAAATAACTCCCTGCCCACATAAATCAAATCAGCCCAGAATCACAAAAAAAATTCCCAGCTTGCCTCATGCTCTTCAACCCTCAGCAAAAGCTCAGCAAAAAATAGCTATGCAGCATGTTCTGAAAGTTAAATTTGGGCTATTTTGGACCTCAGGGAGAATAAATTCTGAAATCAAAGAATCTTCATGGAAACCCCCTATCACCATTTCCTTTCTATTAAGTGAGAAGCTCGATCATTTATGCATCTCTGCAGATGATATGCAGGGTAATACACAGACATCTGAAAAATAGCCTGTTAAAAGGAGCAGCTGAGATAATTCCCAACAACTTTCACTCAGCTTTGAGCAACACAGAGCAGAGGTGTGGCATCCTACAGCCACATAGTCACAGCCTGCACTGGAGTCAGTGTCTGAATCATTTTAAGGGGGAGGTCACACACATTTAGCCAACACCCAAGAGTCAAAGTGGAAAAGGTGCCATCCTTTAGCTGCAAGAGATTGAAGAACATCTTCTGGCTTGACATGGCCACTGGGTCAGGTTTTCTTCAGTGTTCTTAGGATGTAAGGAAATTGGTACAATATTCAAGTCCCCACCATATGAAAAGCATATTTTAATGACCTCTCAAAGGCATTTTGTGAGGTCCAGAGTAAAACAAGTCCAAGCCCACAACGTGGACCCTCTGATTCTGAATTGTTTCTCAACAAGACTTCAGTGTTGAGAACCTGCCTGTTTCTTTCTCTCAGTTTACTCTCACCACTGTCACTCTTGCCTGGGCTGAAATGATGCCTTAAGTTTGAGCTTTCATAGTTTTCAGATTCTGTGCTGCCCAGGGGTGCAGTTTTGACCCTCACATTAATGGTAAGGTCTCTTCACAGAGCAGGGACACAAAACAAATCCTTGTCCTGCTGCACACCAAGGACAACTTTCAGGCCCAAAAACACAAACAAGGGTGGCTGAAGGGAGGAACAAGAAGGATGGGACCTCACAGCCTGGAGCTGGAATTGGACAATTAAACCCCAAGATGCAAATGCACCAAAACTTATAAAAATGTGAGACCTCATGACTGCTCAGCCATTTTGGGACCATTTTGTGTCCACCTTGGGTGCAGCCCTGGTTAGGCACTGTCCAGCCCAAAGTGGATCCTGGAAGCCTTTCAATAAATCCCTACTTTATTCTCCAGCTCTGTCCAGTCTTTGTTCCAGGTCAGCTTCCCAAGGCATCAGAACCTTCATTATTTTGTTGCCTTCCACACATTTGTCTCAAGCACTCCCTAAGGTCACACGAAATAGGGAGAAAGGGTTGGGTGTCACTGGATTTTGTGTCACTCATGCACGCTGATTTGTGTATGACAGCAAATAAAAGTGTGTGCAAAGCCCAGTCTACCTCAGGTTCATCAAATGAACGTGGCTACACATACTTTGTGCTGAGGTGGGGCATAGTTGATTAACACAAAACCCACCTTTCGTTGTCAGAACATAACCCAAGGTTGCCTACCAAAGTCTAGACAATTGAAAATGTATCATCTTTCAGAAACTTCTGGAAATAATCCAATTTTGTTAATAACCTGCAGCCATAAAACTGGTATCAGGCTGCCTAGACGCCAAACATCAAAGTCTAAGAAAGGTGGACGTTTTCTAGGTTTTCAACTCTACTTTTATGTATTTTAATGATGAAAAGCATTGTTTCTCTAATCATCATCCAACATCTTGCAATAAACAAAGTGATTCAGAGCACTATTTACATTGAGAAAAGTAAAAAAAGAAATCTGCTTAATATATACGTGTACTTACAGTGCACCAGAGAAGAGTCAAAGCCATAAAATTAGACTTCAAACTTTGCCAAGGACAGAGGGAGCTCACAGCCACTGTTCAAAATGAGAAATATTTAATTATGCAGAAACTAATTAATATTAGAATTACAGCCCTTTCCTTATGTAGGTCTTAATCCACACTTTGTCCACCTCTTACTCTGAAGCCCTTGTTCAAACAAACACGTATGGGCTCTCCTTAAAATTTCATATTACAAGAAGATCTTTATATGGTGACCTTATTCTGATTATTACTCCACGGTTTTACCATCCCATTTGTTCCCCAGCAAAAAAAAAATCATTTAAAATTCCAGAGTAGCTTCACAAAGTTCACATGCAGCTGACAAGCGAACTCCTGGGTTTCCAAAGGTGGGGTTTTTTTTGATATATGGTGCCGTGGGAGCCAGAGACATTCCCCTTCAGAAGTGTGAGTGGAGACAAATCCTTCTGAAATTCAGCATCAGGGGCACATTCTGCAACCTGTGCCCAGAAAAATGGACACTGAGGGGAGGCACAAAGCACAGAACCCTCTCATGTTGCTCAGAGGTGCGTGGGCAGCAGCAGAGCAGAGCTCTTGCAATATCTACACAGTTCCTAAAAGTAGACAAGGTGGAGGTTCAGCAGAAGGACAGCTGCCCGTCTTGGGTCGTTGCCTAAATGTGCACAGCCCCAGGTTTATTTTGTTTCTTATAAATCACCCCTAAAGTTGGCATGTAAATTAATATCTAAGTGCTTTAGTTAGCAGACTCAATTTCAAAGAGGAAAAATTGCTATGAATGCAGCTGATCTCCTCTAATTTACCTGAGAACACCAATTCAGGGCTGGAAACAATGAAACAGCCACAGCTTTATACACCAGTTTCTGTGTGTCTATAATTTAAAGGTACCTAATGCACTCTATTTTAAACTCCTATTTTCAGTTGTTTCTAGCTTTGCCAGGCTCTCAGAATCCGCACTGAAATTTTCTACAGCAAAAGTCTGCCTCAGGCTTCCCTTCCTCCCCTTTTGTTTTCTGAGTTTCAGTTAAAACTGCTTAGCTATTTCTGAGAACAAAGAACTAGGAGAAAAACATGTTGTTTTGTCCATTGTTAAAAAAAAAAAAAAAAAGAAATATCCTGACTGCGAATCTCTACTGTCTCCTTCTTTTGAGTGGGATGTAAAAGGTCACGTAAAAAAATCACCCTCACGCAAGGGATACGAGCTCTTACATCCCTGTGAAAAGCTGCCCAAATTTGGCAAAGTTAAGAGCCTCCCAGGGATTCTGGTTCATATGCATCAGGAGAGACTTCAGAGATTAACTTTTATATTTTCCCAAGATTCAGCTGCCACTTAAACGCTCTAATCCTTTCCCTGTTCTTCTTCCTCCCCCTGTCTGCCTGGGCTGCCCTGTGGCCATGCCCATGGCCTGAGAGCAAACTCTCCGTGTTTCTCACCTATCCCCACCTAGGCACCCTAGCAGCTCTCAGGGAAAGGGGCTTCAAAGCTCTGCTGTGCCCCTCAGCTCAGCCTTTCAGGGGGAGAAAAATTAAATAAAAGGGAGAGCAGAGCCGCGGGACATGAAAGCGAAATAGTGAAGTGCTGAGAGACAGCGAGGTGAGCTAAGGCAGACTAAGACAGCAGTCAAAAAGGAGCAGGAAAGTCCTACATAAGAGAAAATGTAAGGTACAGCCAAAATTTAGGAGCCCTGGATTGTTCTCAACAAGTGGAATTATCTGGAAAGTTGACATCACATTGCTGGCTGCGTCACTGCCACTGGCGTCTGTGCTGTTCTGGTCCCCAGTCTGAAAATTCAAAATTGCCTTAAACAATCTTAAACCCCACATTATTTACTATTTTAGACTTTTTTATTTTACCCCCTTTTCTTGTTTCTGATAGAGGAGCTAAATTAAAAATATTTGTGATGAGAAGCCAAGTGTACTGGTATTCCACACAGGAAATACCAGTATTGTTGTATTTACATACAACCTCCATTTACTTCCCTTATGAATACAAATCATTACACTCCTTTTAGCTTTTAATAACACAATCACCTGTCTAATTCACTGCATGAGAGAAACTACCTTGGGAGAAAACTTTATGGTGGAAAAGGCTAACATCTATAGGATCTGTATCTTATATTTTACAAGAGATGTAAATCGATTAACACATGGTATCACAACAGAAAAACAAGGATAGTTTTCTGGTCAAAGAATCCAGTTTTTATTGCTGAAAAATAAATAGGATTCTATCTCTTTTATTCCTTTGTACAGTTACTAACTGTGTGCTCTTTGTTTGTGAATTCCTGACTCAAGGCACCTGGGGTCAGGTTGGCAAAGGTGCCAAATACTCCCACCTGAAATGAATAGGAACAGTGCTTTCAGCATAAAAAGAACCATGAGATACCGAACGTTTTAAGGAAAAAAAAATTAAAGAAAGGAGTTGTGAAATGTTAGCTGCCTGAAGTGCATAGGTCCTGTTGAAAGCTGCAGTGTCAGTGGTTTAACTTTCTCTTTTTGAGATGGGATGAATCCCTCTCTCTCACGAGGATTTTGAAGTACTGAATTGATCTTTCTTTGTGAATGACTTGCATATGACTTGCATACCCAGGTAAGCACACCACAGGGAGGGAAGAAACAGCACAAGGTTTTGGTTTATTTCTGGGGTTTGAAGGTGCTGGCTTATATAAGGCCAAAAACTGAAGGGATGGGATGTTTCATAACTGAATGAGCCCTTGTTCCATGGTTGGACTAATAGTATGTGTTCTTACTTCAGGACTATGCTACAGCATGCTTTTCCTAGGGGATGCATCAGTCTTGGGTCTTTACACAAGAATTGTTCCTAACTGTTACCATAGGAGTTTCTAATCCTCATCACTTCATTCTGCCACTCCTCATGTTCTCTTACCAGAGAGTCTTGTTGAATCCTCATTGAGTGTCTGAGTCCATGGGAGAAATCATGCATGGTGATGGTCAGGGTACTTTTCAAAGCAGTTGTTTCAGGGTTCCCCCTGAAATAAAACAAAAACTGGGCATAGCTGTTTCTCTACGAGGGTACCAGGTGCACACAAATCTGGTAGTTTTCATAAATTCTCAATAAATAAAGATAATTATTAGCAAATAGCCTAGAGCCATCCCGGTTGCTGGGCCTCTGATGTTCTCACATGTTAGGTAGGGTCAAGCTTGGATAAATACATAACTATGGATCCCCTGGGAAAAGCTTGGGAGCTCCAGGCTGCACTGGTGGCTACTCAGTAGGTGGCATTATATCCCTAAAGATGGTGCCAAGGCCAACCCCCTTGCAGGATATTTTCTAAAAAAAACCTTTCACACACAATCCTTATCTTTGACCCCCATTTGTACTTATATTTAAGCACTCTCACCCCTTTTACTTTCTGGAGGGGCACAAATTGAAACACAGGTTTCAGTGCTCCCACCAAATCCTCAAAGGATTCTGTGCTCAACCTCACAGGCTGCAACACCTTGGGCACCAAGGAGCTCCTCAAATCCCCTTTCTGCCTTACCAGAGGCCTGCATTTTGGTAACTGTGTTCCAGCTGGTGGCTTGTGTGTGCCAACCCTTAATCACTCATAAAAACTCTGAGTCTGGGTATTAGCAGCTGAATTTCCTCAGCTGAGGAGTCTGTGAAACTTGCAGGTACCAGTCTTGGTCCTGCACAGAAGAGCCTGGAATTATTGAAGGACAGGGATCACATTCCCTGCTTAGCTCACAGCTGAAGGCTCCACTTGCTGGTAGGGCTCAGAAAGAATTGGAAAGATGCAAACAGAAGGCAGAAATCTGTAATGTTTCTTGGGAAGGAGGTTTCAAAGGCGAGATTTAGTTGGAGAGAATATGGACACTTAAGGTGTATACCCATTACTGCAGCATTTAAAAGAAATGCAAGTTAGAAATGGTCTTCTGTACCAGTAAGCCAAACCTTGGAAAAAAGGCAAAAACTACACCCAGATCCCACAGAGACTCACAGAGCTTTTTAAACTCCACTTTCTGTGTGTATTCCCATTGACCTCCAAGGCATAGGTTTCATTGCAAGTGGATGGACAGACCCATTATTTCTTAACTGACCTTTGAAAATAGGATTATTCCTTAAACCTCTGAAGTACTTTGGCAAACTTTGTCCCGAGTTGCTTCTGTAGGGACAATGAGCCACATTGCATTTTGAGTTTCCTTTTTCTCCTTACACACCCTGTCTCCTGTTTAGGACTTGACAAGGGAGGGCTCGAACACAAGCGATCACTTTTTATTTATGGGTGTCCCTTTGTTTTGTTTTTCAAAGGGTGTGTACAGAGAATGCACAGCACCACAAAGGGTACAATAACTGTGAAAGGGAAACTTGATGCCAGTCCCTAGCCTGGCTGGGCTCTGTAGGTGAGGCCCTCGTACCATCACAGTGATCACTTTGTTGAGATCAAAACTGCAGTTTGTGGAATTTAGCCTTAGAAAGAACAAGCTGCCTGTATTTTGATATCCTCCAAGGGAAGGAAGGGTGGGGGGAGTGGCAGGAGATGGCAATATGCCTGAAAAAGCCATTTAGAAAACTGGCAAGGCTTTAATTTTTTTTTTGCCTATGAAAATCCCGCCAGTTGCTGCGTTACTCTTTGAACTGCGTCCTCGCCGACACTGTTGCTTCTCCTACTTCAGAGTCAGTTTATTCAGTTGGTTATGAATGACTTTCAGCTGCTCTGTACATTGTTATTGTCCAGGCTCCATTGCAACCAGAGGTCACTTGCAGTTTCCATTATAAACCCAGGTTTCCAGGTGTTTATTATAACTTGGCAGTTTTCAAATCTGGGTTAAAAATTGGTACTTTTTTTTTTTTTTTTTTTAAGGCCAGATGGGCTTTTTTATCCCTTCTCTTCTTTTTTTCCCCACCAAATTTTAACCTTTTAAGGAGCTGAATATCAGGAGCAATGTTAAAAAAATATTATTGGCCAAGAAATTAATTTCTCTAACACCACTAGTTTCTTGAGAGTGATCTATGTGAAGTACTCTTCATTGGCCACAGCTTGATATTTTTATATTTTTTTTTACATTCTGTTTATGAGAGTACCTTCATTTTGTGCAATTCCTACATGGCCCTGATCCAGCATGTAGCTCAATCCATTTCCCAAACTCTCAGTGATTTCAGTGGGACTTCATGGAGTTTTTCCCTTGATCCAAGCTTTTAAAAAGGTCATAATTTATTTGCCAAATATCTTATGAGGGGCTTGTGCTAAAATTAGTGCTCATTGCTAAAGAGCAAAGACAAAGGACTTCAGTGCAAAAATGTGCACCTATTCACTAAGTTCTGATGACAAGATCATTACTTGTTTTAAAATGGAAAAGAAACCAAGACAACAAAAGTAATATTTTTCACCTCTATTAGAATCTTCTTGATTGATCTTTGGACACTGAACACTTGAATTCCCATCTTCTGTGTCAGAAAAATACTTGAAACTGCTAATAGAAGGTCAATAAAAAAGTTGCAACACTTACATTCATCTTTCTTAGATTAA